>JAKCPI010020418.1:0-13850 GCA_023213315.1 Euborellia annulipes | reverse complement strand
ATCTGAGATGGGACTCTGGTCAAGAGAAACAGATGAACACCTTCGTATTTAAGGCCCTATATACATGAAATTAAGAGTTGCAGTTTTTAATTGCCTGATACGAGGTGATTGAAAAATTGCCGGTACTTAATTAAGAAAGGGCGGGCCCGAGCCACCTCGAGGGGGGTCCAGGGGGGAGGGGCTAGTCATATATTTCATTAGACGCCATATACTGCCCTATTAGTCGGGGAGGGGGGGGAGGGTAATCTTAAACCCCCCATCAAAATTTCTGCCAAGCTACGCCTATGACTCTACTGTATATCGAAAATTAATAATTTTACATTTTCAGAATTTTCAGAAAGTCCTTTATTTAAAATAAGTTTTTTTTTTTTTTCATATTTTGGTACCAAATTAATTAAAATACAATTATCTTGACAACTATTAGTCATATCCCGAGACGCCGCCCGCCAGGGTTGCCCACCGCAGCTGGTTCAAGTATAAAAATAAATTAGTTATACTAATAATATATTTCAGCATAATCTTTATGAATTAGAATTAGGAAGATTTAACCTTTTAATGAATGATGATCGTGTTCTAAAAATACATCTTTGAGTTTGTCGTAATTGACGGGAAAAAAGGAATTGTTGGTAATTTCACCATTATAAACGATATGACTGAAGAGGATACTAATGAGGTAAAAATCTTTAACAAATAATAATAATAATAAATAACACAATTTAAGACTTGTATGGCAACGGAGAAGAGCAATCGTTGCGTGGCGAAAGCTCGGATGGGTGATCTTGAGAAATCAGCACGTTCAACTTCCAAGTTTATGAATTTTAATACACTGAGAAATTTTACAAAAGAATGTTTAATTCTTTCGAACCATACAAGATAAACAAATAAACATTTGTTCATCTTAAGGTGCGTACACACCTGCGCTCTGCTCCGCTCGCGAGCTGCTTGTTGTTGTTGTTTTGAGATCCTCGCGAGCTGCTCGCCGCGATCCATCTCTTTGGATCGTTGGCAGGTTCGTCAAAATAAATAATTTCAACGAGCAACGAACTTCGAGCCGCGCTCTGCTCCGTTCGCGAGCAGTTCGCGGCTCCTGTTCGTTGCTCGTCCCATGTTCGTTGAAATTATTTATTCTGACGAACCTGCCGCGATCCAAAGAAAAGTCACGAACATTTAATTAATTTTTACTTTCTCTTACCTATGTATATATGTAATATATATAAAGAGAGAAAGTATTGGATTCATGTCAAAAATTCGATGTCGAGATTTTGATGGATCTTCACGTTTTGAGGTCCCCTGAATCCAAAAAAGTGGTTTTCGCGACATGGTCTGTCTGTCTGTCTGTGTTCAATTTTAAGCATGAAGGAATTGAACTATGAGGCTGAAATTTTATATTTAAGTTAAACACCCCCCCCCCTAGGACGAGAAAATAAGCATTTAATCAAAATCAGCCAAAGAGTATTAGTACTTTACTAATGTACTTTTTCAGTTTTTTTCGATTTTCTCAAAATTCGCTCCAACGATTTTTTTTTAATTCAAAAATCAATTATTTTTTAGATTCTCTTTAAAATGTATATTCTCATTTTGTGATTGAAATCTTCTGAAGACCACTTTACTCTTGTACTCCATAGAAAAGATAGGAGAAATGGTTGCCATGGTAACAAAATATAAATATTTTCCCATGTTTAATTTACATCTTAAATTCTAATATATTGGCGGAAACTAAATATATGTTGACACAAAAAATCTGGTGTGACAAGCACAGTACACAACTTTTGATTACCGAAGGTAAGAGAAAGTTGTTTGCTGTGCGCCAGTCACACCAGATTTTTTTCATTTTGTTTTGACGTAATATTATTTTTAAAAATATTCTTTTTTTATGATATGATGTTTGTTAATTTTCTTTTTTTTTAATGTGATATTTTTTGTAATTTTTTTAAAAATAATTTTTTTTTTTTTTAATTGTGTAATGTTTTTCTGAATATATTTGTATTAAATTTTGTTTTATTTTACTTTTGTCAACGAGATTTTTTTTTTTTTTATAATGTGATATTTTTTTGTAGTGTGTTTTATTTGATTTTTTTTCTTTTCTTTTTTTTTTTTTTCTTGTGAGTGAGGTATATTTTGTATATGATTTTTTTTTTTTTATTGTATGATGTCTTTTTTTGTCACTTTTGTGATTTTTCTGTATACTATGATGTGATTTTTTTTTTTTTTGTATTGTTGCTTCCCAAATTAATGGACAGAAGTCTGTTTGGGAGGTGTGAATTGAATTTAATTAAATATGAAATATATATAATAGATTCTAAAGGATACCGAACAAAGTATTGATTTTGTTTTTATAAATAAATAAATAAATAAATTTATTACGACCCGCTTAGAGGCATCAGTCCTCGGTGGCTAGGTCCAACAAACACAATACAAATTTAAATACAATAACAAATACAACAAAACAAAACAAAAGGAAAAAAATTATTATTATTGTTAAACAATTGCGGTGTACGAATATTTTTTGTATTTCGGAAATCGCTAAATTTTATAATTTTATTGTTTTGTATCATCATAATAATATAATTTATTATTTCTTTAATGTTATTAAGAAAAGAGGGATTTATATAATGAACAAATGTTTATTTTTTGTTTATCTTGTATGGTTCGAAAGAATTAAACATCTTTCATATATAAAATTACTCAGTGTACGGAATACTTTTTACACCGACTGTATATGTCAATATAAAAAAAAAAAAAAATCAGGTGTGATAAGTACAGAACACAATATTCAATTACCGCAAGTTGTCTGTGTGTTTTGCGACTAGTCACACCAGATTTTTTATATTCTTTGTATTCATCATCTATATTTCTATGTAATTTGATTATAGTGTGAAATATTGATTAAAGAAAAGAAGAAAGGCAAGTGGATATCTTCATTTATGAAATTTAGGAGAATGAATTGCTGCAAAATGTTTGCAAATGATAAATATATATATCTAATTCTTCTTCAACATGTGGGTATACCTAAAAAGTGTCCATTTAAAAAGGTAAGAAATTTAATAATTATATCTTTTAATTATAGTTCTAAAGTAGGCATGACCAAGATGATGAGCAGTTATACTTTTTACTTTCTCTTACCTCTATATATATATGTTAATATATATAGTATTGGTTGGATTCATGTCAAAAATTCAATGTCGAGATTTTTATGGATCTTCACGTTTTGAGGTCCCCTGAATCCAAAAAAGTGGTTTTCGCGACATGGTCTGTCTGTGTGTCTGTGTGTGTGTGTGTCTGTGTGTGTTCACTTTTAAGCATGAAGGAATTGAGCTATGAAGCTGAAATTTTATAATTGAGTGAAACACCCCCCGGGACCGGAAAAATAAGCTTTTAATCAAAATCGGCCAAAGAGTACTAGTACTTTACTGATGTACTTTTTCATTTTTTTTTTTGATTTTCTCAAAATTCGCTCCAACGATTTTGATTAAAATTCAAAAATCAATTATTTTTGAGATGCTCTTTAAAATGTATATTCTTATTTTGCCATTGAAATCTTTTGAAGACCACTTTACTCTTGTACTTCATAGGGAAGATAGGAGAAATGGTTGCCTTGGTTACAAAATATAAATATTTTCCCATACTTATAAATTTTACATCTGAATTCAAATGTTCCGTACTGTCGGGAACTAAATATATGTCGACACAAAAAATCTGGTGTGACAAGCACAGAACACAACTTTCGATTACCGAAGGTATGAGAAAGTCACACCAGATTTTTCCTATTGATTCTGAGTCCTCCATCTTCAATTACTCTCTTCAACACTCTATAGTGCTCTCTCTAAACAATAATAATAACACATCTCTCTTCCCATTTTATTTTGGCTCCTTTCTTGATCAGTAGAACCTTTTATTACCAGAGTCGCAAAAATTCCCTGTTTCTATCTGATATCGTAAATTTAAAGTTAAATAATTTTTTTTTTTTTTTTTTTTTAGGGTTACTATGAATCTAAGGACGTTACGTATATTGACACCAGTTTAATGCCTCCCGTTTTTACCGGTACTGATTACAAGTTTATAACCAAAGTGTATCAGGATAATAGTACGTCAATGATAATGGAGGTAGATGGGCATATAAACCGCGAACAAATGTTTAAAATGGGATGAAATATTATGTAAACACTATCATATTATACAACAATAACAATAAAGTTAATACAAGATTATAGTTACATTTTAGTTGTTTTTTTTTTTTTTTTTTTTTTTTTGGCAACTTGCATAGAGCGACGAGAGAGGCTTGAGGGTTTTTTTTTTTATTTTTTGATTTCAAATATGTCACAAGTGATTTCTCCCGATCCTAAGGGCATTTTCCCCAGAGGGCTGTTTGCCCCCTCTCTCCTTTTATTCTACGCTTTCTAGACCTCCGGTCATTCAACAAACGAATCGCCTTCAGGTCTTCTTTCCTTGCGTTGAGGGAAAGTCTTATAATTAAACTGCCATTTAAAAAAAAAGAATATATTTAAAACAATTCACTCTTTCTTGAACATTATATATAAATATATAATCGGATTATATATTTTAATCTTTCTCTGTTGAGTCAAAAAAAAATATCTTTTTTATATCTCCAAATTACTGTCGTTGTAGAAAACAGCACCCACGAGGGAAACCCACAAAGAAATTTAATTAATTAATTTATATACATAGGTCACAGGTCACATTCACAGGTCAATCAGCTACTGAGGATGACACACATAGTGTGGAAATACGTATTAAGTCAATAAAATAAATTGAAACAAATAACCTAGTGTATAGGCAGTTGGTAGCTCTGAAAGCCAGGTTTCCAGGATTTGTGGGAGGAGCCTCGAAACCAGTTGAAAAAATAATAGATCACGCATACGACTGACCCTTTAAACAGTCATTGTGTTGATTTGATTAAGGAAATGTATTAACAACTCTATTTGCTAAAAAAAACAACTCATATTCAACAAAATAAAATTGGCCGAAAAGTTTCGCAAAAAATGAGAATATACATTTTAAAGAGGATCTAAAAAATAATTGATTTTGGAATTTTAAACAAAATCGTTAGAGCAAATTTTGAGAAAATCGAAAAAAACTGAAAAAGTACATCAGTAAAGTATTAGTACTCTTTGGCCGATTTTGATTAAAAGCTTATTTTCTCGCTCCCAGGGAGAATTTAAATTATATTTAAAATTTCAACGTCCTAGCTCAATTACTTCATGCTTAAAATTGAACACATACACACACACAGACAGACCATGTCGCGAAAACCAGTTTTTTTAATTCAGGGGACCTAAAAACGTGTATATCCATGGGCGTAACGAGGGGGGTGCCTGGCCCCCTCCCCCCAGCAAGCTCCTTGCCCCAAGAAAAATTGAGAAAATATGGGAATTTCCAGGCCCACCGGAAGATAGCTGGTCCCATGCCCCCCCCCCCAGCCAAATCTCTAGTTACGCCCATGTGTATATCCTTCAAAAATATCTAGCTACGTCGAATTTTTGACATTTTTTTCAATACTTCCTCTCTATCTATCTATATACCGGGTGTCCCAGGTGTCATTGTTGGGATCGAAAGAGAAAAATATTCTGAGCCCAAAAATCCATGTTTGGAATTTTTTGATTAACTATACCTTTTCAAGTTCAAATTGGAACTAAACAAAATCAAACTGGGAATTAACATTTTTACATTTATTTTCAATTACCCTTTTCAGAAATCAGGGGCGTTTAACCAGCTTGTTTCTCGGGGCAACCCATCCAAGATTAAGAGGTGCTCTTAGCATTGCCTTTAAATTTAATTTAAAGTTAAAAAAGACCTTGCTTTGCTTCTCTTCGGCGAGGAAATCTTCTTCGAATGAAGAATGGCAAAGCTCATTATCCCCAATATACATTTATTTATTTTGTGTTGTAATTTAATAATATAATCTAAATAATGAGGCCTTAATAAAATATATATAAATATAAAATATAATGACATAATTAATTTTTAAGAGGAATAACCGGGTTTTTAAGAGTCCCTGGTGTTGTGTGTTCTTTGCTATCTCATTGAACATTCAAAGAGAATATATGTATGTTTATTTACTTTAGTATTATTGTTGTAAAAAATTGTTAATTTTTCCCTCAAATTTTCTCCAAGATAATTAAGTATTTTTATTTCAACCCTTCATCTTATTAATCTCCTCTAGCTTAAATAAGAATTCTGGACCCCAAAATATATATTATTCATTATAACGGTTATCGTATAAAGTCTTAACATATATGGCCTAAGTTACCGAAAAGACTGTGTGAATGAGAAAAAAAGTGTGTTTTTCTTATTTAAAAAAAAATCTCCTCCCTACACCTGGCCATGCTCTAAACCCGTCCGCCAAAGGCAGTCGTTCCGTCTATATATATAAATAAAAATAATAATTAATAATAATTTTTAATATTTACTTTAATTTTGTTTTTATTTCAATTTTTTTATTTATTTAACAAATCTGTGAGAATGTTTATTTGCTGGTGGACCAAACGCCCAATGGTCCCTGGGAATCAAACCCAGGATCTCCAGCATTTCCGAGGCGTCGGTCTGCTTTGCACCAGGCCATCTGGCCCTCGATAAACACCAAAAATTTCTCACATCCCCTATTTATGCAAGTCTCTGGGGGTCATGGGACGTTTGACCCATTGACAAATAAATATACTCACAAATTTTTTAAATATATAGGCCTATATATTTATGTCTATCAAGTCCGAATCGAGCCCTCGGGCCGTGATGTACTAACGGTTATCGTCAATGTCTTAAATGGCCTGAGTTGCCGAAAAGACTGTGTGTATGCGTGTATGAATGTGAAAAAAGTGTTAAAAAAAAGTGCGAATTGAGGTTTCGTTGAATATTAATATTTTGTTTAAAAATTTATATCTCAAAAATTATTTAATTTTCAATTTTATTTAAGATATTTTTCAACTTTAAATTTAAAATTATAAATTCTCAATTTGATTATGTTTAATCCCAATTTGATTATGTTTAATCCCAATTTGATTTTGTTTAATCCCAATTTGTTATTGTTTGGTCCCAATTTGATTTTGTTTGGTCTCATTTTGATTTTGTTTAATCCCAATTTGATATTGTTTGGTCCAAATTTGACTTTGTTTATTCCCAATTTGATTTTGTTTCGTCCCAATTTGAACTTGAAAAGGTATAGTTAATTAGTAATTAATTAATAAAAGTGACCAATCAGGAGCGCGCTACAGAAGAATAGAAAATAAGTGGGATAGTAGTAGATAAATGACAGAGAAGCTTCACGTTAATTGTTTTGGTTAATTAATAAAATAATAATAATTATTATTGAAGTACAAAAATAATAATCTCAAAATAAATGACAGAGAAGTTTCAGTTGAATTGTTTTTGGTTAATGAATGAAATAATAATAATAATTATTATTTTCATTACTGTGTTTTTTTATAATTCAAAAATTCCTTAAATATTGAAAAAAAAAAAAAAAAATTAACTGAGAACCGGCTCGTGCCTCGGTTTCATTCCTATGATTTTTTTTTTAATTTAAAAATTTCTACTTAATCAAAAAATTCCAAACATGGATTTTTGGGCTCAGAATATTTTTTTTCTATTTCGAACCCAACAATGGGGTGCGTGACACCTGGGACACCCTGTATATTAACATATATAGATGTAAGAGAAAGTAAAAAAAATCTGGTGTGACTGGCGCACAGCACACAACTTTCTCTTACCTTCGGTAATCGAAAGTTGTGTTCTGTGCTTGTCACACCAGATTTTTTGTGTCGACATATATTTAGTTCCCGACAGTACGAAACATATGAATTCAGATGTAAAATTTATAAATGTGGGAAAATATTTATATTTTGTTACCATGGCAACCATTTCTCCTATCTTCCCTATGAAATACAAGAGTAAAGTGGTCTTCAGAAGATTTCAATTGCAAAATGAGAATATACATTTTAAAGAGCATCTAAAAAATAATTTATTTTTGAATTTTAAAAAAAATCGTTGGAGCAAATTTTGAGAAAATCGAAAAAAACTGAAAAAGTACATCAGTAAAGTACTAGTACTCTTTGGCCGATTTTGATTAAAAGCTTATTTTTCCGCTCCCGGGGGGTGTTTAACTTAAATATAAAATTTCAACCTCGTAGCTCAATTCCTTCATGCTTAAAATTGAACACACACACACACACAGACACACACACAGACAGACCATGTCGCGAAAACCTCTTTTTTGGATTCAGGGGACCTCAAAACGTGAAGATCCATCAAAATCTCGACATCGAATTTTTGACATGAATCCAATACTTTCTCTCTATATATATATTACATATATACATAGGTAAGAGAAAGTAAAAAAGCTTAATGTTCGTATTACGATTCCAAAAGTTTTTTTTATTTCCTCTAAACTATTTCATTAGGTCAGTCTGTGTCTGTGAGTAGTTTTATTTTTTTTTATTTTTTTTTTTCTACCTCTTTCAGTTAAATCGTTCTTTTAAAGTGTTATTTATTGCCCTATCGCTAATTAAGTAAATGAATAGGTGAAAATATGTTGTGACGATATCAAAAAAAAAGTACAACCGGAAGCCATAAAAGATGTTTAATTATTATTGGACAGGTCTGTGTCGTTTATAAATAAATAAATAAATAAATAAATAAATAAGCAAATTGTGATATAAAATTCCATTGGATTGGAGGCATCGAAGCGAAACGGATGGAGCATCTTTGTTTGTTTGTTCTTTTAATAACAAATAATTGATATATCTTCATAAGAAAAAGAAAGAGATGGAGTCAATAGACTAAAAGATTTCATTTTAGTTTAGTCGTCGTTTGATTTGAATAAAAGCACTTTTAGCGTTCATTGTCAAAATGCAAATATAGGCCTAATTGCAACAAAAAACAATTGTGTCTTACAAATAGGAGATAATTTCTTTTAAATATATAATAAATATATATATAATAATTTATTATTTAGAATTATACTAGCAGCGTCGCTCGCCTTCGGAGGGCTTCGACCCCCCCTCCAGATGGCTCGGGCTCACCTGCGGCGGGCCTTCGCCTATTTTCTTAATTAAGAAAAGTTTTTTTTTTAGTCATTTCGGCTGCAGAGGCCATTTGATTCTTATAAATTTATTTATCATTTATATTATACAGTATCGATAGCTTCCGGCGGGCGTTCAATGGTCTTGTTTTTCGGGGGCCACCTATCCCGATTTTCAGTACCACTTGGCGTTGCTTAACAACATTGATCTTGGTGGCTGTTGTTCTTTCTTCTTGCCAGGCCCGCCGGCTAAAGAAAATTATTATTACTACTATTCCAATTCAGTGCCTGCTTGAGGATTTGTTTAGATTCATAGAATACACAAATGCAATGAATACATAAAGATTTCTCTATCCATTTCCTATGGGAGAAATCGTAACTTTAGGAATTAATAACTCAAAAAGTTATAGGAATTTCGGGGCCCGAGTATTTTTCCTAAACTCTCCAAAACGTCCTCTATAAGATTGCAAAATTTCGTTTCAAAATTCCAACTCGAAGTTGGTCAAACAGAGCGTGACAGATGGACAGACGGACATTCCGCTATCATTACTAAATATAAAACGCTAGAGGCTAGCATCCGGTCTGTATGTTGTGCCGATCTGGACGCTGATTGGCTAGAGTTACAGGAAGTGGAGCGGGAAAGGAAAATTTAAAATTTAAGTTAGAAATTTCCAAACAGTGAGCAAGAATAAATTTAATGCATTTGCTCGCCATACCACTCGTTATTATAAAAGAATATTAATTATATACACAATATTTACAACAGGTGTCAAACTTAGAAAAATAATGATTGGGAACGATCACCCAACCTTGTAAAATATATTCTAAGATATTATTGTACTCTAAGATTGATAATGTTTTTTTCCCGATACTAGTCTTTATTTCGTCTCTTGTTATGTACACATTAGTTCTGAGGATGATCCCAATAGGGATCGAAACGTCAACATGGTGGGAATAAAATAATGAAATACAACTAGTTGCGGATTTTCTTCTCCTTTTCACCTATCCTGATTGAACTACCAGCTATAAGCCATACGTATATATTTAAATATAAAATATGGCCCTCGGGGCTTGGTGTAGGGGTTAGCGTACTAAACTCGTATACCAAACGTCGCGGGATCGGATCCCAGGCAGTCCGATGATTTTGTTTAAGCCAATTGGATACCAAATGGCTTAAATAACAATGCCTGGACCCTTAATATGTAAATTAATCAATAACGGTTATCGTTAAAGTCTTAAATGGCCTGAGTTGCCGAAAAGACTGTGTGATTGATTGATTGATGAGAAAATGAGAAAAAAGTGTGAATGATTTTTTATAAAAAAAAAAAAAAATATATCGTATAAAATTTTAAAATTTCAACCTCGTAGCAACCCCTGATCACTTAATTTTTCAATGCCCTCGAAATTCCACGGAAAGAAGAAAATTCCTCCAGGCCATCCAACCCAATTTCCGAGACCCTCCGACTCCCCGAAACTTATTAAAATCTACAGATCTTCACATCATCAAGTCACTCATGAAATTCATCAACAATTCACAAATACAATTTTAGACATTTTTACATATATTATTATTATTCATAGATTCTAGTTTTGCCTTAATATTGTTTTTATATTGTTTTCATATTGCTTTAATATTGTATTTATATTGTTTTGGTTTTGTTTTGTTATTGTATTAATTTTGCTTTTGTTTTGCTTTGTTATTGTATTAATTTTGCTTTTGTTTTGCTTTGTTATTGTATTAATTTTGTTTTTGTTTTGTATTTTTATTGTATTAACTTTACTTGCGTTCTGTTTTATATTGTATTAATTTTGTATGGTTTATGTTAATTTTTATGTATCTATTTTGTAAACATTTTGGCCCAATGGCGCGTGGCTAAACGGGCGAAATAAAAAAAAAATAAAAAAAAAAAACCTCGTAGCTCTTATCGTTGTTGAGATATTTTGTTCACAGTCAGATAGACAAATACTAGTACTTTTTGGTCGATTTTATTTAAAAACTTATTATCAAATGTCAGGGGGGGGGAGGTCCCTAACTTAAATATAAATTTTGAATATCGTAGTTCTTTCCGTTATTTGAGATCTTTTTTACACACAGACAAGTTTTGTAACCTTCTTTTTTTTAAATAAAACAAATAGCTCATGTTTAAAAACAAAGTTTTATTTAAACACATGTAATTTATTTATATTTATTAGATAAATTATTAACGTTTTCGCTTAAATGACATATGAGGGCCACGTCAGACTTCTTGATATGTAGAATAGCAAAACAAGTACGTGTGTGTGTGTAGGAGAGAAGAAGAGAAGGGGGAGAACAAAGAGGCGGGTTGGACGCGTGCCCACGACGGGAACCGGCTTGAGAGACAGCAGCTGCCGAGAGAGAGAGAGAGAGTGGCAGACTCTCTTAAAGGATCATTTACCATTATCATTCATCATGGCGTTTTATGTCTCATTGATATTACAAAAATAACGAGAAAAAAAAAAAAAAAAAAAAAAACTTTCCTATCCGTGCATTTGAATCCCTTTGAATGACTGACTAGCGGTTCAATTTCTGACCTAGGCAATAAAATCAATCTATATATTTATAATTCGCTCTCTGTCCGTCTGTATGTCACAATGTATTTGGTCAACTTCCCATGGAATTTTGAAACGAAATTTTTTATGATTAAAGAGGATTTTCTAGGGATTACGGGAAAATTATTTTCATCCCGAAATTCCTATAACTGTTTGAGTTATTAATTCCTAAAGTTACGATTTCTCCCATAGGAAATGTATAAAGAAATATTTATGTATTCATTGAATTTGTGTATTCTATGAATGTAAACAAATCATCAAGTAAGCGCTGGATTGTATACTGTATGTATGTATCTAACTTCATTGCATATAAAATGCTAGTAAATTTACGTGAGAGCCTACGAGCTTGGTCTAATGGGTAGCGTGCCTACCTTCCCCAATTTGCGGGGTTCGGCCCCAGGCAGTCCGATGATTTTATTTAACCATTTGGATACCAGATGGCTTAAATAGAAATGCCTGGAGCCCCAATAGATATTATCATATATGGACCCGTTACGCAATTAGTGTGTCAAGCGCCAGGTACCGAGATTTGAGAAAATTAACATTAAAGTTTTTCTGATTTACGTTGTTTTGATTAGATTATATATATATATATATATATATATATTTTTTTTTTTTTTTACATAAGAGGTTAATTCCCTTGAGTCCGAGCAAGTGCACAGTACTTGAAAACGTTTTAAATTATTTAAATTAATACAAAATGTGGTCTATAATTAAAAATTCCCATCTATACTATTATATAAAAGACAAAGTCTGTCTGTCGGTCTGTTAGTTCTTTTATATAGATCTCTTGGGGAATCTCATCTAAGATATGCAATCACAGCATCACCAGCACGGTGAACATACCATAAATAAAATACACAAAATTCAAGATAGATTTATAAAAATATTAGGTTAGAAATTGAATATTGGTGACAAAGAAGGGTTACATAAAATGCTTAACATTTTAAAGATACAAAATCTGTATGAAAAAAATTTATTGGAGAAATATTTTTTAATGTAAAGATTGACAAAAGGGAAAGTGAATATGGTACAAGGTGATGGGAGGTATGGCGATTCAACCAAATTATACTAATAAATGTGGAAAAAGAACTCACAAAATATGTTATAACTAAATTAATAAATAATAATAGTCAGTTATCAAATGTAACACACGAATTAAAAATGACAAACTGGACAACTCTTCCGCAGATAAACGAGAAGTTTCGTGGAAGAGTTGTCCAAAGTCAAAAAATGTAACGAAAAAAATTGTAAAAGATCCAGACAAATAAATTGAATTGAATTGTAACGCATAGACTCCGAAACTACTGGACCGATTTTCATGGAGTTTTTTTTTTAATGGATAGAGAATTATCCGGGGATGGTGGTTTTAGGCCCTTATCAGAAATTCAGAAATCCCCCAGCAGTGGAAAACAGGTTCTAACTCGCTTTACGAAAAATATATTTATCAAATCTTTAAAATGAAAAATTAAAACTCTTCCTCCTACTAAAATTCGACATTTCAAAACGCCCCCTCCCCTTTCCATCATGTACTTTTCTAACTAATTAATGTCTTTGATTGCAAGCTGATTACACTAAATAAATATTTTAAAACTATTTTCTTGTCTAAAGTAAACAATAAAAATTTTTTGTAACACTGATGAAAATAGTGGGGTAAATGGGGCAAAAATCTTCGGTGTCGACTGGGCAAATGTCCGCACTCAAACACACTAGAATATTGCAGTAAAATGGTCAATCTTGCACAAAATTGACAATATTTATACAATATTTCAGCAACATTCCAATATTGCAACTCAAACAGCAACATTGCCGCAATATTCTTGCAATGTTTCAAAAAGACGGACATAGGAATATTGCAGCAATGTTGCTGGAATATTCCCTTCAAGGTTAGCTTGAAATATTACCGCAGCAATGTTGCCAATATTTTGCAATATTGGCAATATATGTAGGAATTTCAATATTGCTGCAATATTCCAGGCTGTCTGGGCAATGATCTTTGCCTCCCTCCCCCTCCCTAAATTTTTTTTTTTTTATTTTTCACTCGATTTTAATTAAGGTCCGACCGAAACAAGATTTTCAACCGAAACCGAATACTCGGCCTCAACCTTAGTTTCGGCCGAAACCGTAACCGAAACCGAAACTTGTATTTCCTATAAAAATTTTTTTTCATTTTACCTTTTTTTTTTTGTGAATTTTTTTCCCCCTCACGTGAAAATCATTTTACCTTTTTTTTAGGGAGACTAAAATT
>JAKCPI010020417.1:0-12846 GCA_023213315.1 Euborellia annulipes | reverse complement strand
TTTTTTTAAAGAGATCTGAGATGGGACTCTGGTCAAGAGAAACAGATGAACACCTTCGTATTTTAGGCCTATATACATGAAATTAAGAGTTGCAGTTTTTTATTGCCTGATACGAGGTGATTGAAAAATTGCCGGTACTTAATTAAGAAAGGGCGGGCCCGAGCCACCTCGAGGGGGGTCCAGGGGGGAGGGGCTAGTCATATATTTCATTAGACGCCATATACTGCCCTATTAGTCGGGGAGGGGGGGGAGAACTAATCCTAAACCCCCCATCAAAAATCTCTGGCTACGCCTATGACTCTACTGTATATCGAAAATTAATAATTTTACATTTTCAGAATTTTCAGAAAGTCCTTTATTTAAAATAAGTTTTTTTTTTTCATATTTTGGTACCAAATTAATTAAAATACAATTATCTTGACAACTATTAGTCATATCCCGAGACGCCGCCCGCCAGGGTTGCCCGCCGCAGCTGGTTCAAGTATAAAAATAAATTAGTTATACTAATAATATATTTCAGCATAATCTTTATGAATTAGAATTAGGAAGATTTAACCTTTTAATGAATGATGATCGTGTTCTAAAAATACATCTCTTTGAGTTTGTCGTAATTGACGGGAAAAAAGGAATTGTTGGTAATTTCACCATTATAAACGATATGACTGAAGAGGATACTAATGAGGTAAAAATCTTCAACAAATAATAATAATAATAAATAACACAATTTAAGACTTGTATGGCAACGGAGAAGAGCAATCGTTGCGTGGCGAAAGCTCGGATGGGTGATCTTGAGAAATCAGCACGTTCAACTTCCAAGTTTATGAATTTTAATACACTGAGAAATTTTACAAAAGAATGTTTAATTCTTTCGAACCATACAAGATAAACAAATAAACATTTGTTCATCTTAAGGTGCGTACACACCTGCGCTCTGCTCCGCTCGCGAGCTGCTTGTTGTTGTTGTTTTGAGATCCTCGCGAGCTGCTCGCCGCGATCCATCTCTTTGGATCGTTGGCAGGTTCGTCAAAATAAATAATTTCAACGAGCAACGAACTTCGAGCCGCGCTCTGCTCCGCTCGCGAGCAGTTCGCGGCTCCTGTTCGTTGCTCGTCCCATGTTCGTTGAAATTATTTATTCTGACGAACCTGCCGCGATCCAAAGAAAAGTCACGAACATTTAATTAATTTTTACTTTCTCTTACCTATGTATATATGTAATATATATATAGAGAGAAAGTATTGGATTCATGTCAAAAATTCGATGTCGAGATTTTGATGGATCTTCACGTTTTGAGGTCCCCTGAATCCAAAAAAGTGGTTTTCGCGACATGGTCTGTCTGTCTGTCTGTGTTCAATTTTAAGCATGAAGGAATTGAACTATGAGGCTGAAATTTTATATTTAAGTTAAACACCCCCCCCCCTAGGACGAGAAAATAAGCATTTAATCAAAATCGGCCAAAGAGTATTAGTACTTTACTAATGTACTTTTTCAGTTTTTTTCGATTTTCTCAAAATTCGCTCTAACGATTTTGATTAAAATTCAAATATCAATTATTTTTTAGATTCTCTATAAAATGTATATTCTCATTTTGTCATTGAAATCTTCTGAAGACCACTTTACTCTTGTACTCCATAGAAAAGATAGGAGAAATGGTTGCCATGGTAACAAAATATAAATATTTTCCCATGTTTAATTTACATCTTAAATTCTAATATATTGGCGGAAACTAAATATATGTTGACACAAAAAATCTGGTGTGACAAGCACAGTACACAACTTTTGATTACCGAAGGTAAGAGAAAGTTGTTTGCTGTGCGCCAGTCACACCAGATTTTTTTCATTTTGTTTTGACGTAATATTATTTTTAAAAATATTCTTTTTTTATGATATGATGTTTGTTAATTTTCTTTTTTTTAATGTGATATTTTTTGTAATTTTTTTAAAAATAATTTTTTTTTTTTTTAATTGTGTAATGTTTTTCTGAATATATTTGTATTAAATTTTGTTTTATTTTACTTTTGTCAACGAGATTTTTTTTTTTTATAATGTGATATTTTTTTGTAGTGTGTTTTATTTGATTTTTTTTTCTTTTCTTTTTTTTTTTTTCTTGTGAGTGAGGTATATTTTGTATATGATTTTTTTTTTTTATTGTATGATGTCTTTTTTTGTCACTTTTGTGATTTTTCTGTATACTATGATGTGATTTTTTTTTGTTTGTATTGTTGCTTCCCAAATTAATGGACAGAAGTCTGTTTGGGAGGTGTGAATTGAATTTAATTAAATATGAAATATATATAATAGATTCTAAAGGATACCGAACAAAGTATTGATTTTGTTTTTATAAATAAATAAATAAATAAATTTATTACGACCCGCTTAGAGGCATCAGTCCTCGGTGGCTAGGTCCAACAAACACAATACAAATTTAAATACAATAAAAAATAAAACAAAACAAAACAAAAGGAAAAAATTATTATTATTGTTAAACAATTGCGGTGTACGAATATTTTTTGTATTTCGGAAATCGCTAAATTTTATAATTTTATTGTTTTGTATCATCATAATAATATAATTTATTATTTCTTTAATGTTATTAAGAAAAGAGGGATTTATATAATGAACAAATGTTTATTTTTACTTTCTCTTACCTCTATATATATGTTAATATATATATAGAGAGAAAGTATTGGATTCATGTCAAAAATTCGATGTCGAGATTTTGATGGATCTTCACGTTTTGAGGTCCCTTGAATCCAAAAAAGTGGTTTTCGCGACATGGTCTGTCTGTGGGTGGGTGGGTGGGTGGGTGTGTGGGTGGGTGGGTGGGTGTGTGTGTGTTCAATTTTTAAGCATGAAGGAATTGAGCTAGGAGGTTGAAATTTTATAATTAAGTTAAACACCCCCGGGACCGGAAAAATAAGCTTTTAATCGAAATCGGCCAAAGAGTACTAGTACTTTACTGATGTACTTTTTCAGTTTTTTTCGATTTTCTCAAAATTTGCTCCAACGATTTTTTTTAAAATTCAAAAATCAATTATTTTTTAGATGCTCTTTCAAATGTATATTCTCATTTTGCGATTGAAATCTTCTGAAGACCACTTTACTCTTGTATTTCATAGGGAAGATAGGAGAAATGGTTGCCATGGTAACAAAATATAAATATTTTCCCATACTTATAAATTTTACATCTGAATTCAAATGTTCCGTACTGTCGGGAACTAAATATATGTCGACACAAAAAATCTGGTGTGACAAGCACAGAACACAACTTTCGATTACCGAAGGTAAGAGAAAGTCACACCAGATTTTTCCTATTGATTCTGAGTCCTCCATCTTCAATTAACTCTCTTCAACACTCTAGTGCTCTCTCTAAACAATAATAATAACACATCTCTCTTCCCATTTTATTTTGGCTCCTTTCTTGATCAGTAGAACCTTTTATTACCAGAGTCGCAAAATTCCTTGTTTCTATCTGATATCGTCAATTTAAAGTTAAATAATTTTTTTTTTTTTTTTTTTTTTAGGGTTACTATGAATCTAAGGACGTTACGTATATTGACACCAGTTTAATGCCTCCCGTTTTTACCGGTACTGATTACAAGTTTATAACCAAAGTGTATCAGGATAATAGTACGTCAATGATAATGGAGGTAGATGGGCATATAAACCGCGAACAAATGTTTAAAATGGGATGAAATATTATGTAAACACTATCATATTATACAATAACAATAAAGTTAATACAAGATTATAGTTACATTTTAGTTGTTTTTTTTTTTTTTTTTTTATTTGGCAACTTGAATAGAGCGACGAGAGAGGCTTGAGGGTTTTTTTTTTTTTTTTTTTTTTATTTCAAATATGTCACAAGTGATTTCTCCCGATCCTAAGGGCATTTTCCCCAGAGGGCTGTTTGCCCCTCTCTCCTTTTATTCTACGCTTTCTAGACCTCCGGTCATTCAACAAACGAATCGCCTTCAGGTCTTCTTTCCTTGCGTTGAGGGAAAGTCTTATAATTAAACTGCCATTTAAAAAAAAAGAATATATTTAAAACAATTACTCTTTCTTGAACATTATATATAAATACTAGACGCAAAGCCACGCCTTCGGCGGGGCTTTACTTAGCCAGGGTCTGTGCCCCCTGGACCCCCCTTGCTCGCCTTCATTGAAAATTGTGGATTTCTATAAAACATATACATATATACATACCGGTACATACAAACATTTTTCCCTTTCCATTTTTATATATTAGAGATTATTTTAACGGTTAATTATTCATGAACTTAAGATTTTTTGTCAATCATATCCTTTCCGGGACTCTCCCGGTACACAGACAAAAAATTTACGCCGATATTTTAGAATTCAAAATGTAAATAAATAAAAAAAATCTGGTGTGACTGGCGCACAGCACACAACTTTCTCTTACCTTCGGTAATCGAAAGTTGTGTACTGTGCTTGTCACACCAGATTTTTTGTGTCGACATATATTTAGTTCCCGACAGTACGGAACATTTGAATTCAGATGTACAATTTTGAAGTATGGGAAAATATTTATATTTTGTTACCATGGCAACCATTTCTCCTATCCTTCCCTATGAAATACAAGAGTAAAGTGGTCTTCAGAAGATTTCAATCGCAAAATGAGAATATACATTTTAAAGAGCATCTAAAAAATGATTGATTTTTGAATTTTAAAAAAAATCGTTGGAGCAAATTTTGAGAAAATCGAAAAAAACTGAAAAAGTACATCAGTAAAGTACTAGTACTCTTTGGCCGATTTTGATTAAAAGCTTATTTTCTCGCTCCCAGGGAGAATTTAAATTATATTTAAAATTTCAACGTCCTAGCTCAATTACTTCATGCTTAAAATTGAACACATACACACACACACGACAGACCATGTCGCGAAAACCACTTTTTTTAATTCAGGGGACCTAAAAACGTGTATATCCATGGGCGTAACGAGAGGGGGCCTGGCCCCCTCCCCCCTGCAAGCTCCTTGCCCCAAGAAAAATTGAGAAAAATGGGGCTTTCCAGGCCCACCGGAGGATAGCTGGTCCCATGCCCCCCCCCCTCCCAGCCAAATTCTCTAGTTACGCCCATGTGTATATCCATCAATAATATCTACGTCGAATTTTTGACATTTTTCCAATACTTCCTCTCTATATACCGGGTGTCCCTGGTGTCATTGTTGGGATCGAAAGAGAAAAATATTCTGAGCCCAAAAATCCATGTTTGTAATTTTTTGATTAAGTAGTTAATTAGTAATTAATTAATAAAAGTGACCAATCAGGAGCGCGCTACAGAAGAATAGAAAATAAGTGGGATAGTAGTAGATAAATGACAGAGAAGCTTCACGTTAATTGTTTTGGTTAATTAATAAAATAATAATAATTATTATTGAAGTACAAAAATAATAATCTCAAAATAAATGACAGAGAAGTTTCAGATGAATTGTTTTTGGTTAATGAATGAAATAATAATAATATTTTTGAAATACAACAATTAAAGGAATTACGACAAGAAAGCTGCAGACGAATATTTTTTGGTTAATTATTAAAATAATAATAATAATTATTATTATTATTATTATTATCATTCCTGTGTTTTTTTATAAATCAAAAATTCCTTAAATATTGAAAAAAAAAAAAAAAAAAAAATTAACTGAGAGCCGGCTCGTGCCTCGGTTTCATTCCTATGATTTTTTTTTTTAATTTAAATTTCTACTTAATCAAAAAATTCCAAACATGGATTTTTGGGCTCAGAATATTTTTTTCTCTTTCGATCCCAACAATGGGGTGCGTGACACCTGGGCCACCCTGTATATTAACATACCATCTATTGCAATAGTATTGAGAATAAAGCCCGGAAGTTAGGCAGCCCAAATGGCTTCTTTTCAAAGCAGACAATAGGGCGATCGGCCTTTATTACCATAAAAATTTATCTTTTTTAATATATTAGTGAACGTGTACCATTTGGGCTGCCTAACTGCCGGCCTTTATTCTCAATACTATTGCAATAGATGGTACATATAGAGGTAAGAGAAAGTAAAAAAAAAAAGCTTAATGTTCGTATTACGATTCCAAAAGTTTTTTTTATTTCCTCTAAACTATTTCATTAGGTCAGCCTGTGTCTGTGAGTAGTTTTATTTTTTTATTTATTTTTTCTACCTCTTTCAGTTAAATCGTTCTTTTAAAGTGTTATTTATTGGCCTATCGCTAATTAAGTAAATGAATAGGTGAAAATATGTTGTGACGATATCAAAAAAAAGTACAACCGGAAGCCATAAAAGATGTTTAATTATTATTGGACAGGTCTGTGTCGTTTATAAATAAATAAATAAATAAATAAATAAGCAAATTGTGATATAAAATTCCATTGGATTGGAGGCACCGAAGCGAAACGGATGGAGCATCTTTGTTTGTTTGTTGTTTTAATAACAAATAATTGATATATCTTCATAAGAAAAAGAAAGAGATGGAGTCAATAGACTAAAAGATTTCATTTTAGTTTAGTCGTCGTTTGATTTGAATACAAAAGCGCAAATTATTATTTTTAGCGCTCATTGTCAAAATACAAATATATTTGCAACAAAAAACAATTGTTTAATACAAAAGGGGATAATTTCTCTTTATTATTTAGAATTATTACTACTACTATTCCAATCCAGTGCCTGCTTGAGGATTTGTTTACATTCATAGAATACACAAATGCAATGAATACATAAAGATATCTCTATACATTTCCTATGGAAGAAATGGTAACTTTAGGAATTAATAACTCAAAAAGTTATAGGAATTTCGGGGCCCGAGTATTTTTCCTAAACTCTCCAAAACGTCCTTTATAAGAGTGCAAAATTTCGTTTCAAAATTCCAACTCGAAGTTGGTCAAACAGAGCGTGACAGATGGACAGACGGACATTCCGCTATCATTACTAAGAATATAAAACGCTAGAGGCTAGCATCCGTCTGTGTGTTGTGCCGATCAGGACGCTGATTGGCTAGAGTTACAGGAAGTGGAGCTGGAGAGGAAATTAATAAGTCAGAAATTTCCAAACAGTGAGCAAGAATAAACTTGTTACATTTGCTCGCAGAAGGCGGGCCATACCAATCGACTATTATATAAAGAAAATTAATTATATACACAATATTTACAACAGGTGTCAAACTTATAAAAATCGTGATTGGGAAAGGTACGATCACCAAATGCTGGAATTTTGTTTCTGGAATAGAAACAAGTTTCAAAACTCTGGTGTGATTGGTCGCATAGCACACATTTTTCTCATCCCTTCGGTGTAATTGACAGTTGTGTTCCGTGCTTTTCACGCCAGATTTTTTATGGCGACTTATATTTAGTTTCCGTTGAAGAATTTTTTTTTTTTTTTTTTTTTTTTTTTTTTTTTTAAAAACAATCACACTTTTTTCTCATTCACACTCACACTCACACCCGACATTCACACTGTCTTTTCGGCAGCTCAGGCCATATAAGACATTTACGATAACCGTTATTTATGAATTTATATATATAGGGGTCCAGGCATTTTATTTAAGCCATCTGGTATCCAGATGGCTTAAACTAAAATCATCGGACTGCCTGGGGTCCGAACCCGCGACGCCGTTGAAGAATTCAAGATATAAAATTTATAAACATGGGAAATATTTATAGTTTGTTACCCTGGTGTCATCTTTCCTATGAATTACAAGAGTAAAGTGTGCTTCAAACAATTTTAAAGGCAAAATGAGAATATATATTTTAAAGAGCATCTAAAAAATAATTGATTTATGAATTTTAAACAAAATCGTTAGAGCGAATTTTGAGAAATTTGAAAAAAAATTGAAAAAGTAGTCTACATTAGTAAAGTACTAGTACTTTTTGACCGATTTTGTAAAAAAATCTTATTTTCACGACTAAGTGGGGTGTATAGCTTAAATATAAAATCAGAATAGGTGAAAAAGGAGAAGAATATCCGCAGCTAGTTGTATTTCATTATTTTATTCCCACCACGTTGACGTTTCAATACCGGTTGGAATCATCCTCAGAACTAATGTGTACATAACAGGAGGGTTGTGAGTAGGTCCGTAACTAGGCAGGTGCAACAGGTGCACCCGCACAGGGCCCAGAGATCTAGGGGGCCCTAAAACGAAATTGCTATTTGAATTTGATCTCTGGTATCAGAAAAAGAAATATTTTAAATTTTTCTGATACACTTGACCATCATCGGGTTTGCGGGAATGCCACTGCATAAAATCATATAATTGAAATAGGTGGTAAAAAGATAAAATTACTTTTTCCCAAAAAATTTAGGGGCCCTAAAACAATTTTTGCACAGGGCCCTAAAAACGCTAGTTACGGCCCTGGTTGTGAGCCTAATTATTGTAAAAGACTGACACTTAAGGCCATCTGTAGATTTACCAATAGGTGTGTGAATTTCCAAAGAGACTATAAATTACAAATATACACATACCTAACACCTACCTAGTAATTATGCAATTTTCTTAAAAATTCTTGTAATTGATTGTAAGAGCCTTGTAAAATATATTCAAAGATATTATTGTACTCTAAGATTGATAATGTTTTTTTTCCCGATACTAATCTTGTTATATACACATTAGTTCTGATGATAATCCCAACCGGGATCGAAGCGTCAACATAATGGGAATAAAAATAATGAAATATAACTAGCTGCAGATTTTCTTCTCCTTTTCACCTATCCTGATTGGACTACCAGCTATAAGCCATACGTACCTATTTAAATATAAAATTTTAAAATTTCAACCTCGTTGCTCTTATCGTTGTTGAGATATTTTGTTCACAGACACACAGACAAACACTAGTATTTTTTGGTCGATTTTATTTAAAAACGTATTATCAAATGTCAGGGGGGGGGGTAACTAACTTAAATATAAATTTTGAATATCATAGTTCTTTCCGTTATTTGAGATTTTCTTTTTACACACAGACAAGTTTTGTAACTTTTTTTTAAATAAAACAAATAGCTCATGTTTAAAAACAAAGTTTTATTTAAACACATGTAATTTATTTATATTTATTAGATAAATTATTAACGTTTTCGCTTAAATGACATATGAGGGCCACGTCAGACTTCTTGATATGTAGAATAGCAAAACAAGTACGTGTGTGTGTGTAGGAGAGAAGAAGAGAAGGGGGAGAACAAAGAGGCGGGTTGGACGCGTGCCCACGACGGGAACCGGCTTGAGAGACAGCAGCTGCCGAGAGAGAGAGAGAGAGGCAGACTCTCTTAAAGGATCATTTACCATTATCATTCATCATGGCGTTTTATGTCTCATTGATATTACAAAAATAACGAGAAAAAAAAAAAAAAAAAAAAAAAAACTTTCCTATCCGTGCATTTGAATCCCTTTGAATGACTGACTAGCGGTTCAATTTCTGACCTAGGCAATAAAATCAATCTATATATTTATAATTCGCTCTCTGTCCGTCTGTATGTCACAATCTATTTGGTCAACTTCCCGTTGGTAATTTTTTATGCTTAAAGAGGATTTTCTAGGGATTAAGGGAAAATTATTTTCATCCCGAAATTCCTATAACTGTTTGAGTTATTAATTCCTAAAGTTACGATTTCTCCCATAGGAAATGTATAGAGAAATATTTATGTATTCATTGAATTTGTGTATTCTATGAATGTAAACAAATCATCAAGCAAGCGCTGGATTGTATACTGTATGTATGTATAATATCTAACTTAATTGCATATAAAATGCTAGTAAATTTACGTGAGAGCCTACGAACTTGGTGCAATTGGTAGCGTGCCTACCTTCCATTTGGATACCAAATGACTTAAATAGAAATGCCTGGACCCCCAATAGATATTATCATATATGGACGCATTAGTGTGTCAAGCGCCAGGTACCGAGATTTGAGAAAATTAACATTAAAGTTTTTCTGATTTAAATTATTTTGATTAGATTATACATTTTTTTTTTTTTTTTTGTCAATTGTGCAATTAATATTAAATATAATTTTTTTTTTTTATTTATTTATGTTCACTTGAGTCCGAGCAAGTGCAGTGAATTGAATTGTAACGCATAGACTCCGAAACTACTGGACCGATTTTCATGGAGTTTTTTTTTAATGGATAGAGAATTATCCGGGGATGGTGGTTTTAGGCCCTTATCAGAGATTCACAAATCCCCCAGCAGTGGAAAACAGGTTCTAACTCGCTTTACGAAAAATATATTTATCAAATCTTTAAAATGAAAAATTAAAACTCTTCCTCCTACTAAAATTCGACATTTCAAAACGCCCCCCTCCCTTTCCATCATGTACTTTTCTAACTACTTAAAGTCTTTGATTGCAAGCTGATTCCCCTAAATAAATATTTTAAAACTATTTTCTTGTCTAAAGTAAACAATAAAAAATTTTTGTAACACTGATGAAAATAGTTAAATGGGGCAAAAATCTTCGGTGTCGACTGGGCAAATGTCCGCACTCAAACACACTAGAATATTGCAGTAAATTGGTCAATCTTGCACAAAATTGACAATATTTATCAGCAAAATTCCAATATTGCAACTCAAACAGCAACATTGCAACAATATTGCCGCAATATTCTTGCAATGTTTCAAAAGACGGACATAGGAATATTGCAGCAATGTTGCTGGAATATTCCCTTCAAGGTTAGCTTGAAATATTACCGCAGCAATGTTGCCAATATTTTGCAATATTGGCAATATATGTAGGAATTTCAATATTGCTGCAATATTCCAGGCTGTCTGGGCAATGATCTGTGCCTCCCTCCCCCCTCCCTAAAATTATTTTTTTTTTTTTTATTTTTCACTCGATTTTAATAAAATTTAAAATGACGCTTCTCTAGAGTGTAAATATTTGAAAAATGGTATTCCAGATCTCAGAAAGTTGTATCGACCCCCCCCCCTAAAATATATTTTCTTCTCGATTTCTTTATTTCATATTTTTATATTATGGTGGAAAATTTATTAAAATACATTTATCTGGAGAATTGAATTGAATTTTTTAATGGATAGAGAATTTTCAGGGATGGTGGTTTAGGCCCTTATCAGAGATTCACAAATCCCCCAGCAGTGGAAAACAGGTCCTAACTCGCTTTACGAAAAATATATTTATCAAATCTTTAAAATGAGAAAAATTGCCCTCGGGGCATGGCGTAGAGGTTCAGCGTGCTAGCCTCATACAGCAACCAAACGTCGCGGGTTCGGACCCCAGGCAGTCCGATGATGGATTTAAGCCATTTGGATACCAAATGGCTTAAATAAGAATGCCTGGACCCCATATATGAATATTTATCAATAACGGATATCGTAAAAAGTCTTAAATGGCCTGAGTTGCCGAAAAAGACTGTGTGAATGATGTGTGTGAGTGTGAGTGTGAATGAAAAAAAGTGTGAATGTTTTTTTATAAAAAAAAAAAAAAAAAAAAAAAAAAAATGAAAAATTAAAACTCTTCCTCCTACTAAAATTCGACATTTCAAAACGCCCCCTCCCCTTTCCATCATGTACTTTTCTAACTACTTAAAGTCTATGATTGCAAGCTGATTCCCCTAAATAAATATTTTAAAACTATTTTCTTGTCTAAAGTAAACAATAAAAAATTTTTGTAACAACTGATGAAAATAGTTAAATGGGGCAAAAATCTTCGGTGTCGACTGGGCAAATGTCCGCACTCAAACACACTAGAATATTGCAGTAAAATGGTCAATGTTGCACAAAATTGACAATATTTATACAATATTTCAGCAACATTCCAATATTGCAACTCAAACAGCAACATTGCAACAATATTGCCGCAATATTCTTGCAATGTTTCAAAAAGACGGACATAGGAATATTGCAGCAATGTTGCTGGAATATTCCCTTCAAGGTTAGCTTGAAATATTACCGCAGCAATGTTGCCAATATTTTGCAATATTGGCAATATATGTAGGAATTTCAATATTGCTGCAATATTCCAGGCTGTCTGGGCAATGATCTGTGCCTCCCTCCCCCTCCCTAAAATTATTATTTTTTTTTTTTTTCACTCGATTTTAATAAAATTTAAAATGACGCTTCTCTACACTGAAAAAAAAATTTTAATTTTTAGTATGTTTTAGTATAGTAAATTTACAAATTTTCCTTGTAAATGATAACTACCATACATTTGTATACTAAATTTACAAATCTATGCATTCAAAAAATTTTTACAACCAAAAAACATTTTAAAATTACAATTCTCTTGGAAAATTAGAGTAAATATTGTAATTTTACCATACGATTTCTAATTTTACAATACAACGGCATTGTAATTTTAGAACACGGTTTGTAATTTTAGAAAAGGGTTTGTAATTTTACAAAAAGGTTTCTAATTTTACAATACAAGGGTATTGTAATTTTCCTTTTAAGTCTGTCTGAGACGGTCAACATGGCCGACTTTGTTTCGACTGCTTTTTAGCTTTCTTAATAAAGACATTTTTGGCACTATAAGGATTTATTTAAGTTATAATAATACAAAAAATAATAATATTATGATAACTTTAAGTTTATTTTTTATTTTATTATTTAGTAAAAATAGTTTTCAATGAGGTCATACTGGAATGCCAAATATGCAGAGATAGATCATTAGTTAACAGGTGATTCGATGGTCAAATGGACTAGGCAGCGAGACTTCTACAAAAAAGTCAGTGTTCAAATCCGGGAGGAATTTTTCATTAAATAAAAATATTTATTTCACTCCATTCAGGTAGAGACGTCCCCTAAAAGGTCAATAACCTATGGGTCCAGTCGTAAATTTTTTTCTTTTTTCTAAATATTAGTAAAATTACAAACATTTGGATTGTAAAATTGCTAAATATTTGTA
>JAKCPI010020416.1:0-10765 GCA_023213315.1 Euborellia annulipes | reverse complement strand
CAGTGGCGGCTCGTGACCGAGACAACTGGGTAGGCGACAAGTACGAAAAATAGAAAAAAAGAAAGAAAAAAGGCGTAGGTCCTATTTATTTATTTTTGTAAATTAAATCTATTCACCTATCTTTTAATTTAGAAAATATTTCAATAATTTGATCTGTGAAGTTATCTTGTTTCGAAATTTGAACTAATAAATCTTTTTCTATTGATAACAACGAAAGAGAAGACAACATTTCCTGTGACATTGAGTTTCTTAAATAATTTTTTATCCGTTTTAAACATGAGAAATTGCGCTCTACGGTAACACTTGTCATCGGCTTGGTATAGGCTACTTAGTTCATCGCCTAACCGTTCGACTTATAGCGCTAGCTATCACTGCTGTGCGCATGCGCGACTGTCGAAAAATGTGGGCAGCGGAGTGTGGAGTACATGGCAGTAAATAGGCAAAGAAAAATATCGCCTTTACTTTATAAATACGAGGTTCTGCAGTGTTTCAAATTTTTTTTTTTTGGAAAATATATATATTAATTAATAAATATAGTAATTATTTTATGAAACTAAATATTTTTAAACTTAATAAATATAATAAAATTGATAAATATTTTTCATCTGTATATTTATAAGGTAGGCGTCGCCCATGGGCGTCGCCTACCTTGCCTACCCTAGCGAGCCGCCACTGCCATAGAAATACATAGGTTGGGTCCGCCACCGGACTCAACTCAAGTCAAGTCAGGTTCCGGTGTGATCGCACCTTTATAAGGAATTTTTCAATGCGTTTTTTTTTTTTTTTTTTTTAAATGAATTATATTCATAAAAGATTATTGGGACATCGAGCTATAATTTTTTTAAAGACTTATTAAAAAAATTATCGTAATTAATTTTTTGTTATCAAGCAAATACAAAAAAAACAATCGGTCCCAATAATCTTTATTTTTTTTTTAAATTTAAAATGAATTTTTTGTTATTACTAATCACATATTAATTAAGAAATTTTTAAAATAAGCTTATTTGTTAGATGAATCATTTAAAAAAAAAAAAAAAATCAATTGTCAAATTAGTTCAGCATTCTTGCAATAGATGGCAGGCTAGTCCAACAGCCGATCCCCTAATAGCCTATATCTGGCCTATCTTCTTTATATATATAATTCTTCTGTACGTGTGTATGTGACTGAACTCCTCCTAAACGACTGAACCAATTATGATGAAATTTTCTGTGTATGTTTGTGAGAGTCCCGGACAGGTTTTGTTTCACAAATAACAATAAGTTAATGAGTAATTAACCGTTAAAATAAGAAAAAAATAAAAATTAGGAGAAATAGTTGCCATGGTAACAAAATATAAATATTTACCCATGTTTACGATTTTTTTTTATTTATTTACATTTTGAATTCTAAAATATCGGCGTTAATTTTTTTGTCTGTGTATCGGGAGAGTCCCGGAAAGGATATGATTCACAAAAAATATTAAATTCATGAATAATTAACCGTTAAAATAATCTATATATTATAAAAATGAATTGGGAAAAATGTTTGTATGTACCGGTATGTATATAAGTAGGCGAGCAAGGGGGTCCAGGGGGCGCAGCCCCGCGCTAGACGTAAAGCCCCGCCGAAGGCGGGCTTGCGTCTAGTATTTATATATTTTTATGCTTTTATAAAAGACTAGCTGCGGTAGGGTTGCCTTCGGCAACCCTACCCCGCTAGGCCCTGGCGGGCGGCGTCTCGGGATATGACTAAGAGTTGTCCAGATAAATGTATTTTAATTAATTATGAAAAAGAGTTTTTATTTTTTATTTTAAATATTTGATTAATATATTTTTCAATTATTTACACCCTAAGGAAGCGTAATTTTAAATTTTATTAAAATCGAATGAAAAATAAATTTCAGGGGGGGCAGGGGGTGATTGAACTTTCTGAGGTCTGAAATACCATTTTTCAATTATTTACACCCTAAGAAAGCGTCATTTTAAATTTTATTAAAATCGAATAAAAAATAAATTTTAGGGGGGGTCAGGGGGGTGATTGAACTTTCTTTCTGATGTCTAAAATACCATTTTTCAATTATTTACACCCTAAGAAAGCAACATTTTAAATTTTATTAAAATCGAATGAAAAATAAAAAAAAATAAAATTTTAGGGGGGGGCGCAGAGCGGAAAAATCTTTTCAAATGTCGAATTGTTAGGGGGAGGAAGATTTTTTATTTTTCATTTTAAAGATTTGATAAATATATTTTTCGTAAAGCGAGTTAGATCCTGTTTTCCAATGCTTTGCTATGGGGTAATTGATAACCCCCAAAAAGGGGGGGGGTTCCCTACCCCTAATTCGATATAATGATAGCCTAAAACCACCCCCGGAAAATTCCCTACCCATTAAAAAAAACTCCATGAAAATCGGTCCAGTAGTTTCGGAGTCTATGCGTTACAAACAGACAGACAGACAGACAGACAGACAGACAGACAGACAGAGATTGTCTTTTATATAATAGTATAGATACATAATATATAATAACATTTATAAAGTATTTATTTTTTGGGCATACTTTTTATGACACACTACGCCATCTTATCGGGAAAAACATGCATATTGTTAAAGGGCTTCAGGAAGGCATATTGAATCTTTTTTTTTTTTTTTTTTTTTTTTTTAAACATTCACACTTTTTTTCTCATTCACACTCACACTCACACACACATTCACACTTTCTTTTCGGCAGCTCAGGCCATTTAAGACATTTACGATAACCGTTATTTATGAATTTATATATATTAAGGCCCAGGCATTTTTATTTAAGCCATATATTGAATCTTTAGTCCGAAACTACTGAGGCATTTTAAAGTATTTTTTTATGCGTTTTTTTTTTTAATAATTTGAATTCGTGAGCATTTTACATAATATAATGCTTTTTTTTTTAATTATGTTAAATTGAAAAATATTTTTTTAGATATATATAAAATCCCAAAAAAAAACTCTATTTAATTTTTTTTAATCTAAAAATGTAAAAATCATGAATATCTAACCTATAATAATTATATAAAGTGGAGATGAAGTCAAAAATCAATTTCGTATTTATTTAAAAATTAATAGCCAAATAATTCAGCACTCTTACAAAAGATGGCAGGCTGGATTAACAGCCGGCATTATTAGATCTCTATATTTATTTATTTGTATGCTGTTGTAAATGATATTTATTAATATTTAATTATTATATTAAACAAGCTTAAATGATTTGTGATAAAAAAAAAAAAAAAACTGTCAAAATAGTCGAGCATTCTGCCGATAGTTAGCTGGACTGGTTATCTTATGGTATTATCTGATCACTTTAAAAAAAAACACACAGTTTTTTTCTCATTCACACTCACGCTCACACACACATTGACACAGTCTTTTCGGCAACTTAGACCATCTAAGACTTTGACGATAACCCTTATATGGACCCTGTTACGCATTAGGGTGTCAAGCGCCACCTACCGAGTTTTGAGAAAATCAACATTAAAGTTTTTTGTTTTCATTGGATTATATATAATTTTTTTTTTGTCAATTTTGCAAGTAATATTAAATATAAATTTTTTTAGGACATATTTCATAAAAAATACGTACCTTTAATTATAGTATTTGAAACAACATTCCGTGCTTAACTCAATTTTTAATTTTTTTTTGGCGCTTGACACACCATTGCATAACAGGGTCCAAATATTGCCCTACCATCCTGCTATCTGTTGGCACATTTTCATAATAGTTGGGCTATTTGTTTTTGACGCCATCTTATCGGCGAACAACTTACTTCCTGAAGCCCCTTATAACATAAATATTAATTTAATCTTTTTTTTTTTTATCTTAATAAATAATAACACGTATTAATCAGGTCTTTTCTTTGTTTCAGGTAAGCATCCAGATTCTCTAAAAATAAACCGTGTCACGGATGATGCATTTACATACAATGAGAAGATTTTATGTATTTAAATTTGTCTCTTTTTTTCCGGGTGAGCTTGAACAATTCTACTTTTAAATAAATACAGTATATTAATTTAAAATTTTACATTGGCTTAGATTACTTATCTAAATTCTAAGCAAATGAAGGGCTTTTCAGACAAGAAAGCTTTCCAATGGAACAATTCTGAGCTTCTTAAAAGGATTTGGGCCCCTCTATTCCTAATCTAAAATAATGAAAACAACCCCAAAATAAGTACTAGTACTTTTCTGTCAATTATAAAATTTCAACCTTAAAATAAAGAATAATTTTTTTTTTTTTTTTTGGGGGGGGGGCGAGGATTCGAAGGAAATTTTTAGGGGGGAGGAAGAATTTTATCATTTTACTGTATCTATTCTTAAGGGGTTTCAGGAGCGAGGTCTAAACGTACTTAAAAAAAAAACTAGACCATTATAAGGAATTTTTCAATGCGGTTTTTTTTTAAATGAATTAAATTCATAAGAGATTATTGGGACATCAAGCTATAATTTTTTTAATTACTTATTAAAAAATTATCGTAATTAATTTTTTTGTTATCAAGCAAATACAAAAAAAACAATCTGTCCCAATAATCTTTAATTTTTGTTTAAATTTAAACATGAATTTATTGTTATTATTAATCACATATTAATTAAGAAATGTTTAAAATAAGCTTAGATGATTTATTTAAAAAGCAACTGTCAAATTAGTTCAACATTCTTGCAATAGATGGCAGGCTAGTCTAACAGACGATCCTCTAATAGCATATATCCGCCCTATATTTATATATTTTTATGCTTTTATAAAAGATACATAATATATAATAACATTTATAAAGTATTTATTGTTAAAAGATCAATGAAAATCAATCAAATGCATTAAATGTTATTAGCTACCATTCTGACATCTTTTGGCAAATTTTTGAATTACTTGATTTTTGGGCATACTTTTTATGACACATTACGCCATCTTATCGGGAAAAACATGCGTACCACCTTCGCTCCTATTCCGCCTTAATAATAATCGTTTAAAATGAATAAATAATTTGAATAAATATGGACGGGATTTAAGTGGCTTCAGATATTGAAACGGTCTATTTATTATTTGGAAGAAGAGATTAAATACAAAAAAAAAAAAAAAAAAAAAATCAAATCAAATGCTAATCGGTTAACATCTGTTGGCAAATGGCCGGCCGTCGCCGCCCGCCTCTTCTTCTTTCCTCTTCCTACGCCTCCACATGTGTTCTCATGCAAATTTTCATACTTCACTTGCGCGTCTCCCTTCCAACTAAGTTGATTTTTTTTTTAAATTTATTTCGTTCTTCTACCTTCCCCTCTTCCCAGCCATCTATTACTTTCTCTTACCTTTATATATATGTTAATATATATATTATATCTATATATAGAGAACGATCATGTCAAAAATTCGATGTCGAGATTTTGATGGATATACATGTTTTGAGGTCCCTTGAGTCCAAAAAAGTGGGTCCCGCAAATTGGTCTGTGTGTGTGTGTGTGTGTTGACACTTTTGACCATGAAGGAAATGAGCTAGGAGGTTGAAATTTTATATTTAAGTTAGGCACCTTCCGAACTCGTGTAAATAAGATTTTAAACAAAATCGGCCAAAAAGTACTAGTACACTACTGACGTACTTTTCAGTATTGTTCGATTTTCTCAAAATTCGCTCCAACTCAACAGTCACACCAGATTTTTTAGTAATGCAAAAGAAGATAGATTTTTTCTGTTAAGGGGTTTTTGTCTTTCACGCTCTATTTGACCAAGTACCCGTTGCAATGAATTATACAGAGTTCAAAAAATGTATATACATATAGGTAAGAGAAAGTAAAAAAGAGAGAGCAGCTAATTATATATTCTTTTATTATTCCCTCAGTGCTGACGTTTCGGTCTTAAACAGGACTTTCTCTCTCTGTAGTAGAATGAGAATAAAAAGAGTCCTGTTCAAGACCTAAACGTCAGTGAATATTAAAAGAAAATATAATTAGTTGCTCTCTCTTTTTATTCTCCTTCTACTACTAGCTGATATCGGTTTTAGTTTCCTGTATTATTATAATAATTAAAAAAAAATTTATTCCTTTTATATATAAAAATAAATTTATATGTTTTGTTAAAAGTTGAAAAATTAAAAAATACCATATATATAAAATTCCACTTAAATTTAAAATTCATGAGTGTGCTGTCCCCAAGAGACAAGTGGACAGACAAACAGACACGATTTATTAGTACTGTCAACAAGTATGTGTGTGTGTGTGTGTGTGAAATCACAAAGATACCATAGAGCATTTTCAATGCAATTTCAAACTGTTTATTATTTAAGAGAATCTCTCTTTTGGTCGAATATTAAGTGAGCTGACATGGAAATGTTGTTTTGCTACTGTCTGGAGATTTATTTGAGCATCAGAGATCATATTTATTTAAATTTGACGAGGTGTATTTTAGAACAGGGACCAATGAATGTCTACTCCTTGAGATTTATTTATTTTTTTTTAATTTTGAAGTAACAACGTCTTACAAATCATGTGTCTATCGTGGCCGGTTAGGGGGCATTCACGAAAAAGTTTAACGACTTGAATAACTCCTCTGTGTTAAGAGACATAATTATGTTGAATATACGGTTAGAAAGAATGATTTTTAAGCTAAAGATTTCACCATTTATTTTTTTTTCCTATAATTTCATTTTACCCCACGACGGTAAATTCTAATTTGAAAGTTTAAACCCCTGTAGATTCCGAACGGCTAATCAGATCAGACTAAATGGGATGTCACTTTGTGCAGGAAGAAAAACTCTAATAGAATAAATAAAAAATCCCGAGTAATTAACTCTAAAGTAAGCTACATTAAGGGGTTCAGGAGCGACGTCTAAACGTACTTAAAAAAAAAAAAAAACTAGACTATTATAAAGAATTTTTCAAAGCGGTTTTTTTTTTAAATGAATTAAATTCATAAGAGAATATTGGAACATCGAGCTATAATTTTTTTAATGACTTATTAAAAAATTATCGTAATTAATTTTTTTGTTATCAAGCAAATACAAAAAAACAATCTGTCCCAATAATCTTTAATTTTTTTTAAATTTAAAAATGAATTTATTGTTATTATTAATCACATATTAATTAAGAAATTTTTAAAATAAGCTTAGATGATTTATTTAAAAATCAAATGTTAAATTAGTTCAGCATTCTTGCAATAGATGGCAGGCTAGTCTAACAGCCGATATAGTATTAGCCTATATCTGGCCTATATTTATATATTTTTATGCTTTTACAAAAGATACATAATATATAATAACATTTATGAAGTATTTATTGTTGAAAGATTAATGAAAATCAACCAAATGCATTAAATATTATTAGCTACCATTCTGACATCTCTTGGCAAATTTTTGAATTACTTGATATTTGGGCATACTTTTAATGACACACAACGCCATCTTATGGGCACACATGCGTAACACCTTCGCTCCCGTTCCCCTTTAATTCTAAATAGTCTATATTTTTTTTTGTATCCCGCGATCATTTTTAATCATTTTTCCTCGGGTAATCTGGTGGAGCTGTTCGCACAAACACAACATTCAAGTTCAAATAAGCACTTGGGGGGAAAAAGCATAAAAACTCAAAAAAATCTCAATACTCTTGGTTTTGTGTAATTCGTGTAGGAAATAAATATCTAATGGTTGCTTATAAAAGCATTTTGCTTAAAATCCGGTCTTTACTTATTGTGGTCCTTTTTACCCGTAGACCTTTAATCCCCGGCTTACCCTAAAATATGTTTGATATTACAAATGAAACACAAATAATGATAATATATCAACAAATGTTGTTATTTGTAAATATCAAGAGAGAGAGAGAGGGAAATGTGTGCCGTGCTGGCGCCATATGCTTCTTAGCCCCGGCCCACTTGATGGGCTTCCGGGAGCAGGAGCAGGGTCAAAGGGGGAAGGGCCAGTGGTCCAGCCAGTCCGTCATACTGACCCACACTCACCTCCTCCTCCTCCTTCTTCTTTTCCTCTTTCTCAATCACAACGTCATTTGCCACTTGTCATCTCGCTAATCAAAGGAACGATATTAAAAGAGACATCCAAAAGAGTGGTCGAAATTTCGTCCCAAAGAAATGCTTTGGGTTTTGTCTCTACTTAAGGGGGAGTAAGACTGCCGTCTAAACGAAGTTAAAAAAAAATCTGGTATGACTGGTAGCACAGCACACAACTTTCTCTTACCCTTCGGTAAGAGAAAGTTGTGCACCGTGCTGTTCACACCAGATTATTTTAGTTGCTCTTAGCACTTTAGTTCCAAAAATGACCACGCGATGATTCATAGATGGCGCTGAGCTACGAATGCTTCCACATCAGTAAAGTGTACTTCAAACGATTTCCACGAAAAATTTCACTGATATACTTTTTAAAGAGAGATCTAAAAAATAGTTGATTTATGAATTTTAATCAACATTGTTTGAGCGAATTTTGAGAAAATCGAACAAAACTGAAAAAGTACATCAGTAAAGTACTAGTAATTTTTGGCCGATTTTGTTTAAAAGCTTATTTTCACGCTCCCGGGGGGTGTTAAACTTAAATATAAAATTTCAGCCTCATAGCTCAATTCCTTCATGCTTAAAAGTGAACACACACACACACAGACACACAGACAGACCTCAAAAGGTGTATATCCATCAAAATTTCGACATCGAATTTTTGACATGAATCCAATACTTTCTCTCTATATATTAACATATATATAGAGGTAAGAGAAAGTAAAAAAGTATTATAAAATATATATATGTATATGTATTATGTATCTTTATATATAAAATTCTTCTGTACGTGTGTATGTGACTGAACTCCTCCTAAACGACTGAACCAATTATGATGAAATTTTTTGTGTATGTTTGTGAGAATCCCGGACAGGTTTTGTTTCACAAATAACAATAAGTTAATGAATAATTAACCATTAAAATAAGAAAAAATAAAAATTAGGAGAAATAGTTGCCATGGTAACAAAATATAAATATTTACCCATGTTTACGATTTATTTTATTTATTTACATTTTGAATTGAATAATATCGGCGTAAATTTTTTGTCTGTGTACCGGGAGAGTCTTGGAAAGGATATGATTCACAAAAAATCTTAAGTTCATGAATAATTAACCGCTAAAATAATCTCTACATATAAAAATGAAAAGGGAAAAATGTATGTACCGGTATGTATATAAGTAGGCGAACAAGGGGTCCAGGGGGCGCAGCCCCCTGGCTTAAGATGAAAGCCCCGCCGAAGGCGGGGCTTGCGTCTAGTATGTATATAAATCACAAAAAGATTCGGATTTTCCTAACAAAAGAGATGTTGTTTATACAAAAACAAAACAACAAATTTTATTTAGCCAGTTAGTTATATATTATTTAATTTTATTTTTATTTTCCAGTAAATTCAAATAATATTAATAATAATAATAAAAAAAAGTTGGTGTGTATGTGTGTGTGTGTGTGTATGTGAATGTAAAGTTGAACATTCTCTCTCTCCATCCTCCGCCGGGCCCCCCCCCCCCCCCACGCCCAGAAATCCCCTTTCAACCCTCAACACCCCTAAGGGCTTGAGTTTTTAATAAATCAGAAATCCGGGAAAATCCGGCGCTTGGATGCCCTCGGGACTTTTAACCCTCAGGGCTTACGTCTTGCTCTCTCTCTCTCTCTCTCTCGTAATTAACTGGCCCCTGTAATTCTGTTTGATTTAGACGAACATAGAAATTAATAACTGAGGTTTTGTGTTACGTTCTGTTAAACGCGCATGCGTAGTAAATTTAATGCTAAACTTCTTATTTGACTTTTGAATGACTCTACCTCTCTCTTTTGCTTAGCTTTTTTTTTTTTTTATTATTATTCTATTTCTGCCTCTTTTTTTTTTTTTACGTCTCCCTCTCCCGCCCATTCACTCAGGGGTCAAACAATACCATTCATCTAAACTTTATTCCCCTCCAGGTAAATAGATTTTGCCAAACAGACAATACACGTTTTTTATTAGTTTGTAGACATTTTTTTTTTAATCCTGAATTAAATGTCATTTAGAAATTAGTAATTTGGAAAAGTTATTATTAATTAATATAATGGAGATAAGTCAATAATCATACATTTTCCTCTCTATTTTTTTTTCCTCTTATAATCCGGGATTTCGTTGTCCAAAAAAAAAAATAATATTTGAAGCATACTCATTGCTTTATTTATTATTACTAGCCAGAGGGATGAGGCCCCGCCTGCGGCAGACCCTCGCTTTTTTTTTAATCAAGTGCTGCAAGTTTTCAGTCAACTCGTTTTAGACAATTAATACTGGCTTCTCTTACCTTCGGTAATCGCAAGTTGTGTACTGTGCTTGTCACACCAGATTTTTTGTGTCGACATATATTTAGTTCCCGACAGTACGGAACATATGAATTCAGATGTAAAATTTATAAACATGGGAAAATATTTATATTTTGTTACCATGGCAACCATTTCTCCTATCTTTCCTATGAAGTACAAGAGTAAAGTGGTCTTCAGAAGATTTCAATCACAAAATGAGAATATACATTTTAAAGAGCATCTAAAATAGAATTGATTTATGAATTAAAAAAAAAAAATCGTTGGAGCAAATTTAGAGAAAATCGAAAAAAACTGAAAAACTACATCAGTAAAGTACTAGTACTCTTTGGCCGATTTTGTTCAAAAGCTTTCAGGTCACTGTCCCATGCGGGTGCCTAACCTAAATGTAAAATGTCAACCTCCTAGCTCTTTTCGTTCTTGAGATATTTTGTTCACAGACAGACAGCAGACAGATATATATATATA
>JAKCPI010020414.1:0-18159 GCA_023213315.1 Euborellia annulipes | reverse complement strand
CACACACACACACACACACACACACACACACACACACACACACACACACACACACACACACACACACACACACACACACACACACACACACACACACACACACACACACACACACACACACACGGACAAAGCTTAATTCTAATTGGACTGGATCAGCAGCTGAAAACATTTTAATCCGTTTGCCAAGACAATCATCTTCGGCTTCTCATTCTTACTGTATCCAATACTTTCTATAGGTCTATATTTCATATATAGGGTGAGAAAAAAGTAATATTTATATTTTATTAGCATGGACCCCATTTCTCTTATCTATCCTATGAAGTACAAGAGTAAAGTGGATTTCAAACAATTTTGAGGGCAAAATGAGAATATACATTTTAAAGAGCATCTAAAAAAGTAAAAATAAGCGATTTATGAATTTTAATCAAAATCGTTCTAGAGCAAAGAATTTTGAGAAAAATCCGAAAAAAAATCTGAAATAATACATCAATAAAGTATTTTTTAGTATTTTTTGGGCCGATTTTTTGTTCCAAAGCTTACTTTCACACCTCAGGTGGGTACCTAAATTAAAAATAAAATTTCAATCTCTTAGCTCATTTCATTCTTGAGATATTTTTGCTTCTAGACAGACAGACAATATTAGGAACAAGGGCTGATACAACAAAAGGGTGCACAGGGCATATTGCCCCCCGAGATTAAAAAAATACTTTTTTTCGAAAAAAAAAATTTATTTTGAATGTAAAATTTTAAAAATGAATACTTAAAAATTAGATTTGTATTTTTATTCTGGCAAACAAGTACAGAATGCGCCTTTAAATTACCGAAATTGAGAAAAAATTGTGTGCTGTGCGACCAGTCACACCAGATTACCTCCCCCCCCCCCCCCCGAGAAACACCTCTGGATCCGCTCTTGCTTCTAGAGCAGGCCAATCATGTTAATTTCGAGGGAGATTTAACAAATGCTCATGCGGGAACTTCTCTGGATAAGGAACTCTATAGGGCCCCAGTCATGGGCGTACCCAGGATCAAATCTAGGGGGGCATGGTCTGATCATGGTCGTCCAGGGGGCAGATCATGGTCGTCCAAATTGTGACATAGCTATTTTTAATATAGAGAGGAAAGCCTTCGAATTAAAGGCCTAAAAACCCTCGAGTCCTAACAAAAATAATCATTCGCCGCCGCTATCCACCAATTTTGTTTCGTTTCACCAATTTATAAACGTTTAATTTTTTTTTTTTTTTGCTTCTAGGGGGGGGCAGCTGCCCCCTGCCCCTCGCTGGGTACGCCCATGGCCCCAGTCAGCAGAAATAAAAAAAAAAAAACCTTTATATTATTTCGTCGACGTTTCGGAAACGTACCGCTCCCATCCTCAGGATGAAATAATTGTCGAACAATAGATGGATTGTTTTATAAAACTTGTTCGACAATTATTTCGCCCTGAGGATGGGAGCGATGCGTTCCCGAAACGTCGACGAAATAATATAAAGGTTTTTTTTTTATTTCTGCTGACTGCCCTTTTCAAAGAGATACTTATTCAACAAAAAAAAATAATATTCTTATTGATTTGGATCCTTTGGAGGGTTTAGATTCATTAATTTTTAAAAGAAAGGAAAATATTTTTTCCGTTTCCCTCTAAAATCTTGTTGCGCCCCTGGTATGTATTACAAGTTTGGGTCAAAAGTAGCGTTGGTTTTATTTTGATAGCCCTTTTTTCATTTTATAGCAGAATTTTAATTTGATATATTAATTTTTGAAATTAAAAAAATCGACGTCATGTAAACGCAAATTATCATTAAAAGGGTTTAAAAAATGATGTTCCATAAAGAGGTCGTCAAACATAAGTAATAAATTTTTTGCATACGGACTATAAATTTCTCAGTCATTTGTTTGAATATCATCATTTTTTAGATGTTTTATTATAAATTAATTAAAACAAAACAGAAAAAATGATATTTTCATAAAATGGACTTCGTTCTATTAAAAAATCTTTTAGTTAAGTAAATAAATAAATAAATAAATAAATAAATCATTCTTTTAATGTGACTATATACATAATTTTCTTCTTTCCCATTTAACAGTTAAGTATCTTTCGAAATGCGAATTTAACGAATTCGCAATTCCTGCTTAAAAGCAAAACAACTTTTCACAAGTAAATAATTTTAATGAGATAAAATTTTCTTTAAAAAATGTCTCGTTGAGAATATATCATCTCTGAGATTGTAATTAATGAACAGAAGAAGAATAAAAAAATTAAATTTAAATCGCCGACTCAATTCATAAGTTATAAAGTTAAGACAGGTCAGGGATTTTGACTTTCACTCTCTCCAGCCACTGAATTTATTGATTAATCCTTTAGAAAATATGCAACTCTAGAGGGGCGTATCCGTTGGACACACTTGGAAATTTATTCCCTATCCGGTCCGCAGAGGATTTATAAAAAGTACAGAGATGAGAAAATTATCCCTTCTTTTCGGGAGAGAGAAATCTTTAAATATATTGTTATATCTAGAGAATTATTGACATTTTTTCCCATCATCTAAGGATTCTTGCTGTGTTTCTTGCTCCTTCATTGAATGTAAAATAATGACATTTTTTCCTATCATCTCACTTTTCTATTTCCTCTCAAAATAAAACTACGAAGACAAAATAACGCGTTGGCTTGCAATAAGTTTTTTGTTGGTGTACGATCTTAGAATAGGCCAGAATATTTTATTTAAAAAATATAATGAAGCCTCGAAAATGATTTTAGCCAAAGCTGAAACTTAAGCTGTTAACAAATATATCTTTTAAAGAAAAAACTCTGACTTCTCTATCACTTAGAAAGTACTTAAAAGTTTTATTTTTGAAATTATTAAAAATAAAAGTGTGGTCCGCTTATCAAAAAGCTTCCAACCAGTCAAAAAAAAAAAAAATGGGATCACTACTAATTTCAGATCTTTAGATGCATTACAAAAATGAATGCAAATTGAAAATTGATTAAATCGTGGAAGTCAATATTTATTCAAGAAGAAACGAGTCCACAATCTCAAAAATAATAATTGCAGAAGAAAACTAATTGCGAGAAAAGTTGAGATAAACAAAGAATGGTTTGATTATAATTGACTATCGCCAGTAGAACAAATAGTTTGAAGCAAAGAAAATAATAAAATAAATGCTGAATAAAATATAAATATAAATGAAGGAAGAGGAAAGTTTTTTGCAAGTAATATCAAAAAAGAGAATATAAAATATGGTGGTTCCGTATCCCCCTCCCCGATATTTGAAAAATTTGCCGAAAAAAAATTTATTTTTAATGTAAAATTTTAAATATTAATACTTAAAATTTTGATTTGTATTTATATTCTGGCAAACAAGCCCTTTAAATTACCGAAATTAAGAAAACATTGTGTGCTGTGTGATGAGTCACACCAGATTAACCCCCCCCCTCCCTGAGAAACACCTCTGGATCCGCCATTGCTTCAGTCTCAATTAATCTAATATTAGTAGAACGCAACTGCGCGATTTCTTTAAGTAATTAGCCTAATTTAAATAATCTGAAATGTTACTTTAAAATAAACGCTGGACTTACTTTTATATTATATCAGAAGAACAGCATGAAGTCGTCGACTCTCTGGCGTGACAAGAAGAACGAAGTTTAAGAAGAACAATGATGACCAGTGGACGAGAGATGAACGAGTGAACTATAAACAAAAAAAATAAAGAAATTAAATATAGCCAAGCTGTATTTATTTTTTAAAATTTTTATTGAAGGTCTTTTTCGAAAAAAAAAGGATCATTTATTTTTACTTTCTTACTCTTACCTCTATATATATGTGAATATATAGAGAAAGTATTGGTTTCATGTCAAAAATTTGATGTCGAGATTTTGATGGCAATTTTAAGCATGAAGGAATTTAGCTATGAGGCTGAAATTTTATATTTAAGTTTTGTAGCCTCCTGGACCGTGAAAATAAGCTTTTAAACAAAATCGGTCAAAGAGTACTAATACTTTACTGATGTACTTTTTCAGTTTTTTTTTTTTTTCGATTTTTTCAAAATTCGCTCTAGCGATTTTGATTAAAATTCAAAAATCAATTATTTTTAGATGCTCTTTAAAATGTATATTCTCATTTTGCCATTGAAATCTTCTGAAGACCACTTTACTCTTGTACTCAATAGAAAAGATAGGAGAAATGTTTCCCATGGTAACAAAATATAAATATTTTCCCATGCTTATAAATTTTACATCTTGAATTCTAATATATCGGTGGTAACTAAATATATGTCGACACGAAAAATCTGGTGTGACAAGCACAGAACACAACATTCGATTACCGAAGGTAAGACAAAGTTGTGTGCTCTGCGACAGTCACGCCAGATTTTTAAATAATTTTTACTTTTTCTTACCTATATATCAGGTATGTTAATATATAGAGTAAATATTGGATTAAAGTCAAAAATAAATTCGATGTCGAGATTCTGATGGAAATACTGTGGCCCCTGAGTCCAAAGAAGTGAAGAGAGAAAGAAGTGTTATGGGAGCAAGTTTTTTTTAAAGAAGATTTCCTTCCTTCTGAAGAGGATATGAATTTTTATTAAAGCTCTCTCCATTATTGATCTTTCTTGTTTTATATCAATAGTTTAAGATTAAAATGATATTTTAAGAAGGTCGTGAAGCTTATCCCTTGACAACGTGAAGTAATAGTTTAAAAAAATAATAATAAATTGAAAAGACCATAAAATCATGTCCCTAGTCACTAGGGCCTAGTGCACTGTTTCTCTTATTTGTGTTATGCTCCATCTGAGTCTAATCTAAAATTCTTATTCACTTCCATGTATTAGAATGTAATCACTTCTGATGATGACAAGAAATTGTCGAAATACGTATCAAGTGTTAATTTTTAATTAATAAAACCTTTGAAACAAATAACCTAGTGTTTAATTTGTATATTTAATTTTAATTTACAAAATGTTTCAACGAGAACCAACGGTCGAAAGTTTAAATCTTAATAAAATTCTTATGCCCTCCACTTAGATACAAACAATTTTTAATATTCAAAATTGAAATATTTATTAAAGGAATTGCTAGGCCAGTTGGGAAACACTGCCCTAGAGGTTATATTTTCCCTCTCTTGGAGCCCCATCCGCTGACGCAAAAGCCCGCCAAAGGCGAGCCATGAGTATAGTTGGTCAGGAAATTGAATCTATTATAATTATCAAAAAAAAAAGCTTATTATCAAAATGCTTAACCTTGATTCAGATAAGTGTCGATTAGATTAAAATTAGTAAAAATGGCTTAAATTTTCAAAAATATTTCACTGTGGGATATTTCAGAGATTTCATCATTCGATATGATCAATATGTGGATATGAGCTTTCTTGGTGTGATCGAATGAACACTGAACTGGGCAGGGGCGTATATAAGGGGGGGGGGGGGGGAGGAGCCCCAGTCCCCCCCCCCCGAAATTTTTCAAATGCATATACATATATAGATGAGAATAAAAATGTATACAGGCGTATAAGGTAATATTTATAATATTCCGTAGGGCGAAAAAATTTTCTGCCTGGTTCGAAAATTTAGTTCCACAAACAGACTTTTCCGCAGAGCGAAAAAAATTTCGTCCTAAAAAAAAAAAGATAAAATGATTTGAACGGAAGGGGGAAAAATTTTAAAAATTTTTGTGCAGCGCGGAAAAAAATTTGGTGTCCCTAAAAAAAGATAAAATTCCATGGGCCGTGGGAAACATTTTTCACAGGGCTGCAAAAAGCTTTGAGTTCGGGTCCCCCTCCCCACCCAAAAAAAAATTCTACATACTCCCCTGAAACTGGGATAGGTAGGCTAAGAAGTTAGAGGGGTGAAGGGGATAAAATCTAGGGTTTGAGGGAATAAAATCCAGACTCTAAAGAAATTTTAAAAAATATATAAAAATATAGTGTTATTTTCTTAGCTATCAAATAAAACTTAAGGTGCGCGTCTCGAAAAGCCGTTAGAAGACCATTCACTACCGAGTTACTCGAGGCGGCAAGGGATGGCGTTAGTTTTTCCCATACGGAAATAGCTTTAATTTAAAAAAAATTTGAGGTCGATAGCTTCAAAATTGTGGCCGCTGGAATCTCCCAAAATTAGCGCCCCGAGACGCCTCCACTTCACCGAGAAAATATTTTGACTACGCAGCTTAAGATGTGAGTACCTAGGTATATGATAAATTAAAATATTAATTCATTAAGTAAGTAGTGGCCTCGTTAGATATGAGAGAAGGAATCTTTCCCCTAAGATAATAAACCTCGTGCAGGTCATTTGGGTTATCGCTAAATGTCTGCAAATTAAATAAAAAATTCTCAATCATATATCACCGTGATTGAGTCAGATTTAGTCATATTATCCTGGTATTTTTTATAGAAGGGAGTTGAAGGGGGAGGAGGAAGGGCTTAAGCTCCCCATTCAGCCATAATAGTAGACAGTAGAAAAATAAAAAAATCTGCACAGCACACAACTTTCTCTTATCTTGGGTAATCAAAAGTTGTGTACTCTACTGTCACACCAGATTTTTTTGGTTCAAGATATATTTAGTTTCCCATAGCACCTAATAAAAATAAAAATTTAAAGAAAAAAAAAACAATTGATACGATATCATACACACTCGGACGTATATGATAAGTAAGAAAAAACAAAAGAATTTTATTTATTCTAAGACCTTGAACTTATTTTTCAACAAATAAATTGAGTAATCATCTGATTAAATCATTAAATAAAATAAAGAGAATAAGATAAAAGGGAATAAGGTCATAAAAAAGTTAATTAGCTAATCTTGCTTCTTGAGATGATCAGGAAAAATCAAAACTCGATTAAACATCTGTTATCAAAAGCTTAAAATATTGAAGATATTTTTATCATATTAAAGATAAATATTATGCAATCTATTTTAAAAATTTTATTCAATTTTCTCGAAAAATAAATTAGGGTTATGTTCAGGTTAGGAGGTGCGCCATATTGTTGATAAATCATAACCCGAATTTGAGCAAGCGGGACTTTGAGAAGTTGTAATAAATGATTTTAAGGGAAATTTAAAGACATTTTCGAATATTTAGCATAATTTGTCAATTTATTACAATTTTGTTTTGCGTTTGGATTTTTTTAAAAATTATTTTGTCTATAATAAAAAATTTTTTTTATTCGTTATCAGATATTTTGGAATAAAAAGAAAACTATCAAAGATAGATATAGACAACCTTATATCAGCTGAAAGATAATTGAATTTCACGTCCCATGGCATAAAAAAAGTAGCATGTTCCATTTGAAAAAATGAAGTTATCCATGATTGAAATTTTCCAAATTGGCATGGCCATATCTCCCAAAACAAGAATAATTCCGGGCTACTCATCTGGCCTATATTAGTACATTTCATGGTTAGTAACATCCCAAAAGAACAGTCCCCTAAGTTTTATGGTTCGCGAGATATTCAATTTTTTCCAGACAGCAGTTTTTTCACTAAAGCCCGATTTGCGGCTAAACGGTTTGGTTTGGAATACATTGCATGACATAAACTCATACTAAAATTGGCCGTAGAATCCAAATATGCAATAATATACAGGGCGTTCCATTTAAAAAAACATAACTTTGATATGGATCACCCTGTATATGAGGTGCAATTGGAACAAAAATATTTTTAATTTGTAGCCCTAAAGGCCCTACATTATGTGCGATCAACAAATTTTAAAAATGTCCGTTAATAAGCCCACAATCTTCCGTCCACGCACTATTGGCCCACCCCGGTATATATATAACTATTAACATATATAGAGATAAGAGAAAGTAAAAATGAATTAAAATTATAAATATTTCAAGGGGTACTCACCAAATGAAGGGTTTCTGGAATTAAAGCCGACCAGCGCTCGGAGCACGTCTAACAGGAACGGCTTTCTCAGCCTTACTGAATAAAGTACAAACGAAATCCATGTTTGAAGCCGTTCTCAACCTGTCGAAACAAGAATAAAACCATGTAGAAAAGTATGTCTATATATATTCGTCTGTGTGAGAATGGCATGTGTGTGTGTGTGTGTGAGAGAGAGAGAGAGAGAGAGAGAAAGAATTTCCCATTTGAAGCAAAGCAATATCTTAAAATTTTCTTCTTTTTAATAATTCATTATATGATTTAATGTAGCTAAAAAATTTTAATTTATTTCTATTTTCTCTATGAATTCCTACTAAAGAAAAATATATAGTCATAGAAGTTGGCAAAACCTCTCAGACAAGCACCTTGGAAATATTAAATACTAGTCGCAACACCTGACAAAGATGGGCCCCCAGGACATTAATTATTAAAGGCTGAGTTCGGGACACTCTTATTAAATTATTCACGTAACTTTATCCCGAAGAATCTTCAAATTTTAATAAATTAAAATGAAAAACAAAAATAAAATAATTTGTAATGCCAAGAGGAGCGTCTTATTTTTGCAACTCAGAAGGGTACACCTAATTTAAATATAAAATACGAGGTTAAATATAAAATTTCAACGTCATTTCCTTCATGTATTATTAAGAACACCGACAGACCATTTTGCGCGACCCACTTTTTTTTGGACTCAGGGGTCCTCAAAAAGTGTATTTCTATCAAAGTCCCGAAATCGAATTTTTGAGATGAATATAATAATATCTCTCTAATAACATATCTATAGTAGACATGGGTCGTTACTCGATTTTGCTGTACCAGGTACCAGCTGTTACAGGTACTTGTTCAGACCCGATATTTTTACCTGATACTTTTGTACCCGAAACAAATTTCACCCAGCAACGCTAACTTTACATTAATTCAAGTCAATAACAACGTGTCTAACATTTTTACTTTCTCTTAGCCTATATATGAAATATATAGGAGAGAAAGTATTGCGATCATGTCAAAAATTCGATGTCGAGATTTTGATGGATATACATGTTTTGAGGTCCCCTGAGTCCAAAAAAGTGGGTCCCGCAAATTGGTCTGTGTGTGTGTGTGTATGTATGTGTGTGTGTGTGTGTGTGTGTGCGTGTGTCTGTATGTGTGGACAGATTTTTAGCATGAAGGAATTGAGCTACCGGATTGAAATTTTATATTTAACTTAGGTACCTTCCCACACGCTCAAAATAAGCTTTTGAACAAAATCGGCCAAAAAGTACTAGTACTTTACTGATGTACTTTTTCAGTTTTTTTCGATTTTCTCAAAATTCCCTCCAAGGATTTTTTTTTTAAATTCATAAATGAACTATTTTTTAGATGCTCTTTAAAATGTATATTCTCATTTTGCCGTTGAAATCTTCTGAAGACCACTTTACTCTTGTTCTTCATAGGAAAGTAGAAATGGTTGCCATGGTAACGGAATTTAAATCTTTTTCTTTTTTATTAGATTAAAAATCAATTATTATTTAAATTCCCATTTTTTTTTTTTTTTAATTTATTTGTGTCTTTAATTGTTTCAAAGAAAACATATATGTCTCTCTCTCACTTGCAAACATTATCGTCTCTCTCTACTCTTTTTAAATTCCCTTTCCACCTTATCTTCGCATAGGAACAATGTTAATTTCCTATAGGGATTTGTATGTTAATTTCGATTCAAAAGGGGGTCCCCTTTGGAACTTTTTAGGCATTTAAAATTTTATTTTCCAATTCTTATGAAATTTTGTATTTATTTACGATTCTATATTGTGTATAAAATGTCCAAATATGAGATTAAAATTTTGAAAAATAACCATAGTTTATTTGAAGCAGTCAACATTTAAAATGCAAGTTTGAAACTAAGGTGCTATCGGAAACTAAATATATCTCGACACAAAAAATCTGGTGTGACCAGCACAGTGCGCAACTTTCTCTTACCGAAGGGTAAGAGAAAGTTGTGTGCTGTGCGCCAGTCACACCAGATTTTTTCAAATGTTTTCTACCCTATTTATTCTTGTGTTGAGAACAAACTCATAATTATTCATTACTAAAGAGTTTTCCAAAGTGACTGAACTGACATGTCTCCAAATTTAAAATGTCAATTTATATACTGCATTAGAAAAATAATTAACAAATTTCTGTGCCGGCGAACGAAATTTAATTTAATTCTATTCATTATGTATTTCAATTCACAGTTACATATATTTTTATTTTTTTAATTAATGTTTTTATATAAAAAAAAAAAAATAGTTTCAAAGTAAAAAAATCAGATAACTTATTTATTAAAAAAAAATATATTTTTTTCATTTCTACTCTCTTTCTTAAAGTGAATAAAAGAGAAATAATGTATAAGTAATAATTAGATTTGTATTTAATTATTATAGGGCCTAGTGAGAAAAGTAGAGTAAAAAATGTAAAAATGATTCGGAATGATGTTCGAAAAGCGCGCCAGAGCTAGCGAAATTGCCCTGTCAGGAGAGAAGAGACGGGGCGGGGCGTCGCGAGTTGAGGGTCGCAAGAGAGAAGGATTGAGAGAACAGGCAATATGAAAACTGTATCGGGTAAGGAACGAAGCTCTAAAGTGAAAAGCAAGTATTTGATCAATGCGCAAGCGCGAGCGAGATATCAGGTTCGAGTGAGAAAGGAATACCGAGCAAATAACATATACTTTTTGTATCTGTTATTTGAGTATCAACAACTCGGGCATACTCGACTGGACCTGAACAGGACGCGTATATGTTTCTCACTCGTACCTGATATATCGCGCTTGCGCATTGATCAAATACTTGCTTTTCACTTTAGAGCGTCGTTTCTTACCCGATACAGTTTTCGTTTCGCCTGCTCTCTCTTTCCTTCTCTCTTGCGACCCTCAACTCGCGACGCCCCGCCCCGCCCCGTCTCTTCTCTCCTGACAGGGCAATTTCGCTAGCTCTGGCGCGCTTTTCGAACGTCATTCCGAATCATTTTTACATTTTTTACTCTACTTTTCTCACTAGGCCCTATAATAATTAAATACAAATCTAATTATTACTTATACATTATTTCTCTTTTCTTCACTTTAAGAAAGAGAGCAGAAATGAAAAAAATATATATATTTTTTTTTTTTAATAAATAAGTTATCTGATTTTTACTTTGGTATTTAAATACCTGATATTTTTTGCTCGTACCCATTATGTGCACCTGTTACTTTTTTCCTACCTGATACAAAATATCAGATTGATACAGTATCACCCATGTCTAATCTATAGTTTAAAGAAAATAAAAATATTGGTAACCTCCGTGGAGGAGTTTAATTAATTTTTATTGAATAATCATTTTTTCATTGAATAGATGAAAAAATTATTTCATTTTTACAATTTTTAAAGAAAAAATTCGATCTCAAGTGAATTGTTTAATTTAAGCTAGTAAGTGATATATTTCAATTTATTAATTAGTATAAATACCATAGGCGTAGCCACGGGGGGGGGGGTTTGGGGGTTCAAACCCCCCCCATTGGACCCAAGCCATGACTAGATATTTAAGCTCTATAATGCAAAATACTTTTTCCTCTATATATTTCATATATAGTGTAAGAGAAAGTAAAATATAATAATTTTCTCTAGCTTAAAAAAAAAAAAAAAAATTAAATAAAACGCAAAAAATTCGAGAAAATTCAGAATTTTCCCATTGAAAAGAATTGATTTTTGTTATGCTTTATAAAAAATTAAAGCCGCTTAAAATTGATTAAATCTCGCAAATGAAAAATAATAAAAATTATTATATAAATAAATTTTTTATTTTTTTTCTTGAAGAGGTCTGAGATAGGAGTCTGGTCAAGACCCATAGAGAGACACCCCGGTATTTTAGGCCCATATACATAAATTTAAGAGATTTGCATCATTTATTGCCTGATACGAGTTGATTGAAAAACTGCGGCACTTAATTAAGAAAGGGCGGGCCCGAGCCACCCCGGGGGGGGGGGCGAAGCGAAGGTGGAGTAAGTGGCTAGTCATATATTTCATTAGACGCCTTATACTGCCCCATTAGTCGGGGTGGGGGGGGAGAATTAATCCTAAACCCCCCCATCAAAAATTTCTGGCTACGCCTATGATAAATACTTTATATAAGTATAATTAATATACCAATAAAGTGAAAAATACCAGTAAAGGGAAAGTATTATGAACAGCCCTTCAACTCTCCAAAGGACCAGAAAAATGGAAAAAAAAAAAAAATAAACAAATAAGAATAAAAAAATAAGTTAATCAGTTGTCCACAGAAGGCCACTTTACGACGAGTTGATCCTTTTCTTTGTAAGTAATAACGAAATACGTCTGTTTTATCCAAAGGCAAGGGGGGAATTTCGATTAACCAAAGGTTTTGAGTGAAAGAAAATTGTAATTATTTTTAGAAGAATTTAAAAGAAATTTTCAAATTTAAAAACAATAGAATCATTTGTTCGGCTTGGCAAAATTGCTCTAGCTGCGAGAGGAGAGAAAATTTTCTTCTTCGCTCTCTCGTAATCACAAAATATTAATTTACAAAAATACTTCCGTATAAATACTGTATTAAGAAAAAATCGGGGACCAACCTCATGGACCAACACATGATATATATAATTCTTTGAATATACATTTTAAAGAGCATCTAAAAAATAATTGATTTTTGAATTAAAAAAAAAATCGTTGGAGCGAATTTTGAGAAAATCGAAAAAACTGAAAAAGTGCATCAGTAAAGTACTAGTAATCTTTGGTCGATTTTGTTCAAAAGCTTCATGTTACGTCCCATGGGGGTGGCTAACTTAAATATAAAATTTCAACCTCCTAGCTCTTTTCGTACTTGAGATATGTTGTTTACAGAAGCACAGACAGACAGACCATGTCGCGAAAACCACTTTTTTGGATTCAGGGGACCTCAAAACGTGTATATCCGTCAAAATCTCGACATCGAATTTTTGACATGAATCCAATACTTTCTCTCTATATATATTAACATATATATAGAGGTAAGAGAAAGTAAAAATATTCATATTTTTGAAATTTAGTACTGATGAGAGATGATCAACTTTGGTCCAATTTTTACAAGAGCAAGAGTTCATTCATTTGAAATTTATTCAAAATATCAATTCTTCGGAGGCCTTGAAGTGAAATTGTAGGATAGGATTGCTTTAATGGAGGGCCTGGACCCCTCTTTATAATCTATCAAAAATAAATATTCTAAACCTTTAATCTTCCATTTTATCTTAACCTCGAGAGTGAGATAAATTCTTTAAATTAATAATTGATGGAATGATCCTCTTTTTTAGGGATTATCTTTTAATACCTATGATGAACATTTAACAGAGAGTTTTTTGACAGGTTAAAATAATTGTGAAATAAATTACCATAAATTCGTTTATTTATTCAACAAATGATAGATATTAAAGTGTTTAATTTGAGGAAATGCTATCGACTCGGATGGTATCAGTTGGCCAATTATCAGCTGTTCTGAATCCCCACCACTCAAACGAGTTGCCCCCACCACCGTATGCGCTTATAAACTTCTCGGTAGAGTCTTAAAGGCTTGAGAAGCATTCGGGAAGGCAGACAGAACAAGAAACATTTCTATCAAAGATGTCGATTCAAATACAAAGCGTGTTGGTTGCAGACCCGGTGGCTGATGAATGTACACAACTATTAAGGGAAAATGGCATTCAGGTTACGTGCAAGTATCGAATGCCCCTTGAGCAATTGCTACAAGAAGTTAAGGTAATTAACGACTTTCTAACATCTTTTTTAAACTTATTAACCAATTTTCATATTGAAATTCTTCCGCATAATTTAAATTTCAGCTCATGTATGACAAATAATGTTCACCTTCTGTGGGCTTAATGCATTTGTAATCCGCCTCTGATTGTATTTATTATGTATTGTTCTTTTTATTGACTAAGAGAAAGGAAATTTATTTATTTAGCAATTTTGCACTTTAATCTTTTTTTTTTTTTAAGAATAAGAATCCTTTCGCAAAATGGGAATTCAACCAAAGAGAAAATGTTAAAATCAATTTCTTATTAAATGCTGATACACTTAGTTTTTTTTTTTTTTTTTTTGCATTTCTGGTGTCATTATGACATAAAAAGTAAAGATAACTTATATCTAAAAAATTGAGAGGTAAAGGATGATTTTTCATATATTATATACATAGGCAGAGCCAGAAATTTTTTGATAGGGGGTTCAAGAAAATTTTAAGACTATTTTAGGGTATTTATAAATCATTTAGGTATTTTTTAGCTAGAGTAAATTATTATATTTTATTTATTTATTTATTTATTTTTTTTTTTTTTTTTTTTTAATATTATAATATATTTTTTAAATATTATATTTTACTTTCTCTTGCCCTATATGAAATATAATTTGTATTATAGATCTTAAATATCGAGTCATGGCTTGGGCCCCATGGGGGGTTTGAACCAGGGCCCCCTAGATCCGGCCCTGGTTCAAACCCCCCATGGGACCCAAGCCATGACTCGATCTAGGGGGGCATGTGCCCCGGGCGGCAGATATCAGGGGGCGGCAATTAAAGAAAGATTTACTAAAAAAAGGTAAAATAATATGAATTTTGTATTTGTACAGAAAATTTTAGGGAGGGGGCGGCAAATTAAATTTTACCCCCCCCCCCCTGAAAAATCTCGTAGTTCCGGCCCTGGTTTGAACCCCCCTCCCCCCGTGGCTACGCCTATGAATATATATAATAGTGAGGCAAAGTAAAAGAATAAAATTTTTATTGAAAAATTCAGCTTTTTTTTCTTAAAGAATTTCCGGAGTTTCGAAAATAAAAAATTTTAATGGGTTTATTAAATATTATTAACCTTCTTCTTATTCTCTCTTTCTATTATTCTGGGTCAGAATTGTAAGGGGAAAACGCGACTGAGAGAAGAATCAAGAGCTTTGTTATTGAGGGAGAGAAATCAAATTGCTTTCTATCTTCCCTAATGGGGTCTGAGTAATAGATAGACTACATTTTTTTTTTAATATAGAAATCATAATTCTAGATATAAATTTAAAAAAGTAAAATAAAAAAATCTAATGGAGAACACCGCTTATCAAACTTTTTGTTATTTTTTATAAATATATAGGAAGGACGTGTTTGTTTACAGATCTACAATTCTATTATCAAATTTTATCGCTCTAACTCCTGGCGTTTTTTAGTTATCGTGGGCCCACTCGCATATACAATATATATTTTTTACTCGGGAACGATTAGAACGGAGATCATTCGAATTCTTAGTGAGAAACTTCCCCCCCCCTCCTTTTCCATATTCAATTGGACAAAAAAATTCTTAACTGAAATTTGCACCTAATCTTTTAAACAAAGAAATTAGGTTTATTCAATTATGTTTTTACTTCTCTAAGACATTTTTTGTTATTTGTTTAATTAACCAGGTAAAAAATTGGTTTAATAAAAATCTTCTTTATAATGGTCTCAATATTAAGTGTTTTTACTTTTATTCAATTTTTTTAACTAACAAAGCTGTGAGTTATTTATTGGCGAGGCCCCGGGAGGCTGGAGATCCTGGGTTCGATTCCCGGGAGCCATGGGATGCTTGGCCTCGCCAATAAATAACACTCACAGCTTTGTTAGATATATATCTGTATGACTGAGTTAAAGTCCAAAAATAATCGAGATATTATAAATAGTATATAAATCTTTTATTTTAACTTTCATTGATTGCAATTAATAAAATTTGATACAAAAATTATAGATCTGAATCAATTTACAATCACAGAAAAAAAATATGTACGCCAGAAATTTTAAAAAATTTGTTGAATATATTATTTGAAAATTATGATTTCTAGATTAAAAAAAATTAATTAAATTTTATTGATTGCGAATTTTATCAAAAGTAGGTTGAATTTGCGAAACAACATAAAAACCTGTTTTAATATTTTTAAAATTTTTTTTTAACGCCTATTTTGTTGGCTATTATATAAGTGTTGTATATTGCCTATTAAATAGTTAGCCTTGTAGGCAAGACAATCGAGCAGTTGTGAGCTGTTAAAATTTTCCATTGGGTCAATTGAGTTGAATGCATAGCAATCAAACACTTAAACAAAATTATAATTGAATGAGAGACGAGCCTCCGACACGTTCAATGTTACGTGAAGGGCAGACATCGCATCACCTCTCTCTCCTCTCCTCTTCACCTTTTCTTTTATACAAAACCAAAACAAATAAATTCCAAATTCTATACTGGATGTGAATATTGAATATATGGCTGACACAATACCATATATTAAAAAAAATTCGCTTCTAGATTATTATCAATTGAGAATTTAAATTTTTTTTTATCTTTTAATAAGAATAATTAATAGTGATTAATGTGTCTGAGGGAGTATAGATCAAATCAGACGAGGAGAAAAAATTGAGATAGGTCGGAAAATTTTGTTCAAGTGAATTAAAGCCTTAAAATATGAGACCTTATAAAAAGATATATCAATTTTTACTTTCTCTTACCTATATGTATATGTTAATATACATATGTATATATATATATAGAGAGAGAGAAAGTATTGGATTCATGTCAAATATTCGATGTCGAGGTTTTGATGGATATACACGTTTTGAGGTCCACTGAATAAAAAAAAGTGGTTTTCGCGACATGGTCTGTCTGGGTTCATTTTAAAGAATGAAGGAATTGAGCTAGGAGCTTGAAATTTTATATTTAAGTTAGGCACTCCCCTAGGGCGTGAAAATAAGCTTTTAATCAAAATCGGCCAAAAAGTACTAGTACTTTATCTGATGTATTTTTTCAGTTTTTTTTTCGATTTTTTCAATATTTGCTCCACTGATTTTGATTAAAATTCAAAAATCAATTATTTTGGAAATGCATATTCTCTTTTTGCCATTGAAATCTTCTTAAGAAATGGTTGCCATGGTAACAAAATATAAATATTTTACCATGTTTATAAATTTTATTATTACATCTTGAATTCAAATGTAGCCCACGGGCTTGGTCTAGTTGGTAGCGTGCCTACCTTCTATAAGGAACGTTGCGGGTTCGGACACCAGGCAGTCCGATGATTTTATTTAAGCCATTTGGATACCAGATGGCTTAAATAGAAATGCCTGGACCCATGGGCGTCCGCAGGATTTTTTGCAGGGGGGCAAGGATTTTTTGCGGGGGGCAAGTCACTTCCAGATATGTTAAAAAAAACGTATTTTGATATTAATAATGTTATAAATCTCTTAGTATTTAAAGCTTTCTCCCCGCGGCAAGGTGGATGTATACTGTGAAAGGTTTTTTTTGTATTTTTTTTTGTTTTATACATTTTTTTGTATCATTTTAATTTTCCAGGGGGGCAGTGCCTGGTTGCCCCCCCCTGCGGACGCCCATGCCTGGACCCCCAATAGATATTATCTTATATAACGGTTATTGTATAAAGTCTTATATGGCCTAAGTTGCCGAAAAGACTGTGTGAATGTGTGTGTGAGTGTGAATGAGAAAAAAATGTTTAAAAAAAAAATTACATCTTGAATTCAAAGGTACCGTACTGTCGGAAACTAATATGTGTCGACACAAAAAATCTAGTGTGACAAGCTTTCGATTACCGAATGTAAGAGAAAGTTGTGTGCTGTGCGCCAGTCACACCAGATTTTTTTTTATTTTTCATTAACGCCACAAACCAACTATTTATCAGAATTAAAAGAATATAAGTTGTTAAAGAGCAAGTACAGTAGCTACAAAGAAAAGAAAGCCTTTGTATACCAAATGGCTCAGTCCTTATAGGCTTGTATTTATTTTGACCAGTTCTTAACTAACAAGTTGTAATTGTTTTAAATAGAAATGCCTGAACCCACAATTTATATATTATTAGAGTGAGGTGGATAGCTGAGCAGATCTTGTAGTAAGGAGGAAAGAAAAGAGCGATTGCAGCAGATAAACCTAGCTGCAATCGCTCTTTTCTTTCCTCCTTACCCACAACCTATATTAATCACAACGGTTATCCTCTAAAGTCTTAAATGGCCTAAGTTGCCGAAAAGACTGTGTGAATGTGTGTGTGAATGAGAAAAAAGTGTGAATGTTTTTTGATAAAAAAAAAAAAAAAAGTTGTAATTGTTTGTGCCCAAAATAAATAACAAGCCTATAAGGACTGAGGATGGACGAATAAATTTTGTCCGAAACGAGTCCTTTGGCACCCAAAGGCTTTCTTTTCTTTGCTGCTCCTGTACTTGCTCTTTCCCAACTTCTAAGATAAACATCAACTTCTCTCCTGAATATATTAAAGAATATTTTAAAAAAATTTTAAATAATAATT
>JAKCPI010020413.1:0-12736 GCA_023213315.1 Euborellia annulipes | reverse complement strand
CTAATTTAATTAATGTAGAAAATGGCTGAGTAGAACACAATCGCTGGACACTAAAATATAAAATTTCAACCTCGTAGCTCAATTCCTTCATGCTTTAAATTGACCATGGTCCATATTATGTTCACTTGTTGAAAGTTCATAAAAATGAAATATTTTAGAAAAATGTTAATGTTTTTTTAAGAATTTTATTAATTGTTATTATAAAACTGTTTAAAATTGATAATACTGATTAAACTTTAAAATTCGGAGTTTTAAAAATCCTTATGGTGGTCCATAATTGGCGCACTTCCCCTTCAAAATTTGAAAACTATTAGTTTTTCAGTTATCGTTGACGAAAGACAGGCACAAACACACTCCCTCCCACTCACACAGACATCATTAAATAAACTATTCAATTTCAATTTTTTTTTTTTTGCTATTACGTAACGTATAGTGGACAAAGTTAACAATTGAAAAATGACATTGGACGAAGCTTAGGCAATTCGTGGTTATAGAGAGAGATCCCAGAGCCCCCAGACAATACTCATTTTCTCACAAATAAAATGTATTGGATAAAGTAGTGTTAGTACGTACTTTGAGTGTAAGCATATTTGCAAATTTGGGCCGTGGGCCAATTTATAGGTAACCAAGTGCCAAACATGGGTAAAAATAGTACTAACTATACTTATTTTCTCATTCTTGATTTTTACGTATATTTTTAGAGAATAATGTTAAAAGTTAATAATCAATACTGCCAGACACTTACCATGGGCCATAACTCTTGCCAGACGCTTCAAAGTTACCAAAAAAAAGTATGAAACTATACTCATTTTCTCATTCTTGATTTTCATATATGATATTCAGGGAACCAATTCAAGAATATTTGTAAGCTGCCAGACCAATCCGTTGGGCCAAACATCCCGCCAGTCACACCTAAAGTGTCACTATGCATGTGTTAAAGATAGGGAAAAACAATACTAACTTTTCTCAAAGTCTCAGAGCTGATTTTTATGTATGTTTTAGAGAATATTGTTAAAAGTTAATAATCATTACTGCCAGACACTTACCATGGGCCATAACTCTTGCCAGACGCTTCAAAGTTACCAAAAAAATCATGTAACTATACTCATTTTCTCATTCTTGATTTTTATATATGATATTCAAGGAACTATTTCAAGACTAATTGTAAGCTGCCAGACCAATCCGTTGGGCCAAACATCCCGCCAGACATAGATAAAATGTCGCTAGACGTCTGAGCGCGAGCAGGATATGTGGATAGTTTTTTAACATACATAGCTTTATAAAATTTATGTTAATAATGGTCTACTGGAAAGCTTCAGTAAAAAATAAGTAATATTTTAACGCTCAATTATAACGTTAATTAAAGAATAATAAAATATTAATACTTTTGAACTCTTAATGAAAATTATGAACAAACGAACTGCAATAAAATAGTAGTTTATTGGTTTTTAATAATAAGTAAAAAACAGGAATATTTTTGAATTGAATTGGTCGTATAAATGACCATTCATTAAAAAGATATGAAATATAAATATGCTCGCGCTCAGACGTTTAGCGACACTTTATCTATGTCTGGCGGAATGTTTGGCCCATACGATTGGTTTGGCAGCATACAATTAGTCTTGAAATAGTTCCCTGAATATCATATATAAAAATCAAGAATGAGAATATAAGTAAAGTTAGATAATCTTTTCGAGACCTTTGAAGCGTCTGGTAAGAGTTATGGCTGATGGTAAGTGTCTGGCAGTATTGATTATTAACTTTTAACAATATTTTCTAAAACATACATAAAAATCAGCTCTGAGACTTTGAGAAAAGTTAGTATTGTTTTTACATATCTTTAGCATACGAGCCTATTCATAGCGACACTTTATCTATGTCTGGCGGGATGTTTGGCCCAACGGATTGGTCTGGCAGCTTACAAATATTCTTGAATTGGTTCCCTGAATATCATATATGAAAATCAAGAATGAGAAAATCAGTATAGTTACATAATTTTTTTGGTAACTTTGAAGCGTCTGGCAAGAGTTATGGCCCATGGTAAGTGTCTGGCAGTATTGATTATTAACTTTTAACAATATTCTCTAAAAATATACGTAAAAATCAAGAATGAGAAAATAAGTATAGTTAGTACTATTTTTACCAATGTTTGGCACTTGGTTACCTATAAATTGGCCCACGGACCAAATTTGCAAATATGCTTACACTCAAAGTACGTACTAACAGTACTTTATCCAATACATTTTATTTGTGAGAAAATGAGTATTGTCTGGGGGCTCTGGGATCTTGGACTATTACCATCAACATGTGAGCCTATTAGTGAATTATTAAAAAGAGAATAATTTTTTAAAAGATGATAATTTGTAGTTGCATTGAACGAAGAAGCATTTGAGGAATAGACATAAAGGAACCAAGCGCCATTATGATTGAAATTCAGATAAGACCGCCATCTTGCAGAAATCACAACATTATTAGTCTGTGCACTTTTTTTTGTATAAAACAAGAAAAAAAGCATTGCCATTGGTTTTTGGTTACAATTGTGCAAATGAAATGCCCCTTATCTCGGGCACTGAGGGACCTTAATGGCGCTTGGTTCCTTCATGCATAACATCGTCAAATTAAAATATTCAACTAAAATACTCGGATGTTTTATTTAAAATTAATACATTTCTTGAAACAGATAACCCAGGGTTGGTTTTATTTGTATATTTGTTACTATATTTCAAGAGCTGGCGACAAAAATGGCCAAGAGTTTTCTGAAGGCTAATATTTTCAGAATAGGTTGCATTTTAGTGATGGAAAGATACTCTAGAGCAGGGGTGGGCAAATACTTTTAAGCGCGGGCCAAAATGAAATTTTCAAAATGTCTCCCGGGCCGGAGGTCTATACCGCGTACGCTTTCCACACCCGAATGTTTTGGGTGGAGTTTTTTCCCTGCCCAAGAAATTTTTTTGGCAAAAACACTATACGTATCATTTTAAAGCATTTGGACAAAGAAATTTGACAGTTAATACCCTGGTAGGAATTTCCAATGCTGACAATTGGCCGAACCTTGGGCCAGTTGTCACTTGGCCCAATGGTATTATATAATTAAATCGAGCCTTGGAAAGTCACCAATGGACCAAGCCTGGTCTATTATAATAGATAATAGTAATAATAAATTGTCTTACTTGGGTGTACATGCGAACAATTTGTGCCCACTAAAATACGAGTATGTCCCGTAATTTTTAAAGAAAAATGAAAGATTATAATCTAACAGACCTAGTATGCTTGCATACATAAAAGTAGGGATATGGTTACGGCTGTTCGAAATTATAATACTCTCTATTATTTATATACTGTATTTCATTATTTATATGCACTCTACGCACACTAATACTATTGATTTCAACAAAATCGCATAAAAGGGATTTTTCAACGGGCCGGATAAAGTAAGCAAAAGGGCCGGATCCGGCTCGCGGGCCGGCTTTTGCTCTAGAGTCAGCACTTGAAGTATCGGGGCCTTTGGCGGGAATAAGCTGGTAAAGTTGCGGGAAAATGGTTCCTACAATGGAATGTTGAAAAAACGTTAAAGAAATTAGGGGAGAGAGGGGTTTATAAAATTTATTATAAAGTGGTGAGTTTAAATAAATAAATAAATAAAGACCCAAATCAATTAGGTTTCTTTGAAATGTTATTTGCCCAATTTACACCTTGATCCTCAAAGCATAAATAAAATAATTGAAGGCAAAAGGGTTGGTCGTTTTATTGTTAAAAAAAAGAAGGAAGCCAGGTAGAAATCGTTTGGTGACAGATGCTGGGACAAATCACATCATCCCCCCCCCCTAAAAGCCTAGAAATTTATCTAACCCCCTTTGCCCTTTTCTTCCTTCTCCCCCCCTGCTCATCTACAAAGAGTGAGAGAAACCTTCAGGTTAATTTTAGTTGACAGTATCCCTTTTACTTTCTCGTACCCTATATATGAAATATATAGAGAGAGAAAGTATTGGTTTCATGTCAAAAATTCGATGTCGAGATTTTGATGGATCTTCACGTTTTGAGGTCCCCTGAATCCAAAAAGTGGTTTTCGCGACATGGTCTGTCTGTCTGTCTGTCTGTGTGTGTGTGTGTGTGTGTGTGTGTGTGTGTGTGTGTGTGTGTGTGTGTGTGTGTGTGTGTGTGTGTGTGTGTGTGTGTGTGTGTGTGTGTGTGTGTGTGTGTGTTCAATTTTAAGCATGAAGGAATTGAGCTATGAGGCTGAAATTTTATATTTAAGTTAAACACCCCCCGGGACCGACAAAATAAGCTTTTAATCAAAATCGGCCAAAAAGTACTAGTACTTTACTGATGTACTTTTTCAGTTTTTTTCGATTTTCTCAAAATTCGCTCTAACGATTTTGATTAAAATTCAAAAATCAATTATTTTTTAGATGCTCTTTCAAATGTATATTCTCGTTTTGCCCTCAAAATTGTTTGAAGCACACTTTACTCTTGTGCTTCATAGGAAAGATAGGAGAAATAAATGGTTGCCATGGTAACCGAATTTAAATCTTTTTCTTTTTATTAGATTAAAAATCAATTATTATTTAAACGCCCATTTTTACTTTCTCTTACCTATGTATATATGTAATATATATATAGAGAGAAAGTATTGGTTTCATGTCAAAAATTCGATGTCGAGATTTTGATGGATCTTCACGTTTTGAGGTCCCCTGAATCCAAAAAAGTGGTTTTCGCAACATGGTCTGTCTGTCTGTCTGTCTGTCTGTCTGTGTGTGTGTGTGTGTGTGTGTCTGTGTGTGTTCAATTTTAAGCATGAAGGAATTGAGCTATGAGGCTGAAATTTTATATTTAAGTTAAACACCCCCCGGGACCGACAAAATAAGCTTTTAATCAAAATCGGCCAAAAAGTACTAGTACTTTACTGATGTACTTTTTCAGTTTTTTTCGATTTTCTCAAAATTCGCTCTAACGATTTTGATTAAAATTTAAAAATCAATTATTTTTTAGATGCTCTTTCAAATGTATATTCTCGTTTTGCCCTCAAAATTGTTTGAAGCACACTTTACTCTTGTGCTTCATAGGAAAGATAGGAGAAATAAATGGTTGCCATGGTAACCGAATTTAAATCTTTTTCTTTTTATTAGATTAAAAATCAATTATTATTTAAACGCCCATTTTTTTTTTTTTCGGAGAAAACATATCTCTCTCTCTCACAAAACTATCTTCTCTCTTTCTACGCGTTTTAAATTTTTCTACCTTATCTTCGCATTTGGCCAATGTTAATTTCCTATAGGGATTTGTATGTTAATTTCGATTCAAAAGGGGGTCCCCTTTGGAACTTTTTACGCATTTAAAATTTTTTTTCCCAATTCTTATGAAATTTTGTATTTATTTACGATTCTATATTGTGTATAAAATGTCCAAATATGAGATTAAAATTTTGAAAAATAACCATAGTTTATTTCAAGCAATCAACATGCAAGTTTGAAACTAAGGTGCTATGGGAAACTAAATATATCTCGACACAAAAAATCTGGTGTGACCAGCACAGTGCACAACTTTCTCTTACCGAAGGGTAAGAGAAAGTTGTGTGCTGTGCGCCAGTCACACCAGATTTTTTTTTCGGAGAAAACATATCTCTCTCTCTCACAAAACTATCTTCTCTCTTTCTACGCGTTTTAAATTTTTCTACCTTATCTTCGCATTTGGCCAATGTTAATTTCCTATAGGGATTTGTATGTTAATTTCGATTCAAAAGGGGGTCCCCTTTGGAACTTTTTACGCATTTAAAATTTTTTTTTCCAATTCTTATGAAATTTTGTATTTATTTACGAATCTATATTGTGTATAAAATGTCCAAATATGAGATTAAAATTTTGAAAAATAACCATAGTTTATTTCAAGCAATCAACATTTAAAATGCAAGTTTGAAACTAAGGTGCTATGGAAAACTAAATATATCTCGACACAAAAAATCTGGTGTGACCAGCACAGTGCACAACTTTCTCTTACCGAAGGGTAAGAGAAAGTTGTGTGCTGTGCGCCAGTCACACCAGATTTTTTTTTTTGAAATCTACTCAGTTTAAAGTCAACGACTTTTCCTCAAGTTTCATTTAAATTTTGCAATGATGATGGAAAAGAAACATTTGAATTGCTCAAAAAAAAAATTGAGCATAGCTGGTTTTACTATATTAAAAAAAAAATTTAATAAAAATGGGGCTTAAATTTATTTAATGAAAACAAAAGCGACGTTTCGATCCTAGATTAGGATTATTTTCGGTCTTGTTACTTAATCAAATAAAATATTTATTTTTCTCATGTTGCCAGAAGAAGCAAGTAGAATCTCTTGGCACTTTATGCAATATGAGAAACATAAATTTTAATTTTTTTTTTTATTATTAATTAACACGCCTGAAGATGATCTCAATCTAAGATCGAAACGACACTTTGTGTTTTTATTAAATAGAGGACAGGGATGAAGTTAGGTAGGGAGCCTCTAATAAATCAAACTCCTTTTTTGCAAAACGTTTCGGCCAATTTTATTGTGCCATCTTCAGTTTGCTTAAAATTGGCCGAAACGTTTTGCAAAAAAGGAGTTGCATTTAATAGAGGCTGCATTCTTCTTCCTTATTCAATTCTACACAACCATTTTCATCAAATAGACTTTTGTCCTTACAAAAAAATGAGATAGTGCCCTTCTCTTTCTTATTTGCCCTTATTAAAGAATAAATATAAAAAATCTGGTGTGACTGGCGCACAGCACACAACTTTCTCTTACCTTCGGTAATCGAAAGTTGTGTACTGTGCTTGTCACACCAGATTTTTTGTGTCGAGATATATTTAGTTCCCGACAGTACGGAACATATGAATTCAGATGTAAAATTTATAAGTATGGGAAAATATTTATATTTTGTTACCATGGCAACCATTTCTCCTATCTTCCCTATGAAATACAAGAGTAAAGTGGTCTTCAGAAGATTTCAATCGCAAAATGAGAATATACATTTTAAAGAGCATCTAAAATATAATTGATTTTTGAATTTTAATCAAAATCGTTAGAGCGAATTTTGAGAAAATCGAAAAAAACTGAAAAAGTACATCAGTAAAGTACTAGTACACTTTGGCCGATTTTGATTAAAAGCTTATTTTTCCGGTCCCGGGGGGTTTTTAACTAAAATATAAAATTTCAACCTCGTAGCTCAATTCCTTCATGCTTAAAATTGAACACACACACACCCACACACCCACAGACAGACCATGTCGCGAAAACCACTTTTTTGGATTCAGGGGACCTCAAAACGTGAAGATCCATCAAAATCTCGACATCGAATTTTTGACATGAATCCAATACTTTCTCTCTATATATATATTACATATATACATAGGTAAGAGAAAGTAAAAATAAAAAGAAATATGAAAATAATAAGGGTAAGAGAAAGTAAAAAAGGGCAGAATTTCGGGAGCACGTGGTTTTAGAGATGTGACATGGTCGTCGTCGTCGTCTATCGATTCGCAAAAACACGAGAGCGTTCGTTGTGAGTGGGCGGATAAAACGAACAGTCGAATGGAACGAGCTGCTTGGAAATGCATTATTAAATGTTTCACAATCAAGAAGAGAGAGCGATAAAAAAAAAGAAGAGGATCCAGCCCCTCCCCCGTACTTATTTCAAGATTAATGCTAAAAGTGGGAGAAAATCTTAAATACAACTCGGCGAGAAGATTCGAGTTTCAGGGCAGACCATCCAGCTAGATTTTATTTAGGGAGGGTCACACTAACAGGTAATCACACACCCTCGGAGAGAATATATCAAATGAAACAATGAATAAGCAAAATTATCAAAAGAATTTTTTGGAGCGAAAATTTAATTCTAACGTCAAAAAAAAAAAAAATAATGGAATAAAAAAGAAGTTATCGGTTTAAATGTCTTTTTAATATGAATTAAAAAAAAAAAATCGTGACTAGTCGAAATTTTTAGCTTGTTATTCAATAACGAGAACAAAATTGATGACTTTGATACTCAACCTGCTTAATAAGGAAAGAATTCTGTTAGTCTGTCCGTCCCTTAGAAATAAAAAAAATAAAAAATTGTTTTCGCTTGAACTGTGGTTTAATTGTAAAAATTACAACGTTTCGGTCCTTCTTCAGGTATAATTCAGTTACAAAATTACAAAGATTAATCTCGTTTGAATTAGTTATTTACTAATTCTTATATATTATATTAATATTGGTAAATTACTAAATCAAATGAGATTGTCACAGATGTAATAATAACCTTTGTAATCTTAACTGAAGAAGGCCACAGAATGAGTGTCCGAAACGTTGTAATTTTTTACAAATAAAGCACAGTTAAACCGAAAACAAAATTATTTTATTAATGATGATGTAGTCATGAAAAAAACAAGACGAATGCAGTCAAATATTCTTTTATTTTAATTCTCGCCCTCACGCTTGACGTTTCGGCTCGAGGTCTAGGCCATCTTCTGGCAATAATCGGCTCTGAAGATGCCTAGACCTCGGGCCGAAACGTCAGCCGTGAGGGCGAGAATTAAAATAAAAGAATATTTGACTGCATTCGTCTTGTTTTTTTCATGACACCAATCATCATTAAGCCTACAGCCACATTGATCTTATAGCTTGTATTTAATTATATGTAAGGAAATTAGTTCTCGAAAACGGCTCTAACGATTTTTTTCAAATTTTAAATATACGGAACAGTATACTATATCCGAAAAACAAAACAAATTGGGTTAAGGCTCGAAAACTTTCAGTAGGACTGCTTTACTTTACTGACGTACTTTATTAGTTATTTCCAATTTTATAAAAAAAAAAGAATTCAATTGTATGTATAAATTCTATACCAAAGCTGTGACCAGTAGCGTCAAGAGGGGGGGGGGGGGGTTAAGCGCCTAAGATTTTGTTATTTGAACTTCCTATTGGGAACCCCGTTTATTTACCCGAGCCAAGGATTTGCAAAACGTTGGCGAAAATAATTAATTTTTTATTCATTGCTGGCTACTTTATCTGCAAAAAGTAATCTACTAATCAAATTTTTGTCCTGATGAAGAGTGCGATCGGCACTCGAAACGTCAACAAAATAGACTTTTTTTTCGATTTGGCTGCCAATAAACCACATCCTCATACTATAATATCCAGCCATGAATAAACAACTAAAAAGTAATCTAGAACAATACACAAAAAAAATTAGGTAAATAATAATTTTAATTAATTTCCTTCAAGATATTTTGGAATATCCCTGTGAATTTGTACCAGGATTTTCCGCATTCGACCGATGGAAAGCAAAGAATGCGGAAAAAATTCCTGGTTCGAGTCCAGTGGGTGCATTCAAAATACGAACTCATCACGCCAAATATTTTTATCTTATTTAGTGAGTATTATATAATATTTTATTTAACCGCGCAGCAATATGAATCCAAAAAATATGTTTCAAAATCAGAGGACAAATTACTAGATGAAAATAAAACATTTTGAAGAAGAATCCATTAAAAAAAGTTGAGAAGGGAGTAAAAATAGAAAACAAAGCTCTAACAAGTGTCATGATAAAATTTTATTCTTGCTTCTTATCTTCTAATTAAAGAGATTGAAGTTTTTCTTTTTAACGATTAAATAAAATGATAAAGATAAAAAATCATACAAAGACAGAATTTGAATCAATTTCAAAGAAATTGGAAAAATATATTTGTATTTAAAGGTGTGTAAGGTAATTTCATTTAGGGCTTGCTAGGGCTAATGCAGCAGGGCGCTGATCATATTTACTAAGCCAAGGGTTAGAGTTGTTTAATGTTGGGCAATAAATTGTTAATAAAGTTTTATTATCATTTTATGTTTAAAATTATAAGCGAAGGAAGGGCTTTTGCAGGTTTTTGCATATAAAATTATTTATATTCAAAATATTCATGAATCGATGGGTGTAAAAGGAGTACAAATTTCAGTAATTTTGAGCTAGTGGCAATGAAATTTATTAGATATTAGGTTAAAGATGAGTTTCCTTAAAAATTCAATCTAGCATTAAACCAGTGGTTCCCAACCTGGGGGCGATCGCCCCCAAGGGGGGCGATTTGGGTTTTCAGGGGGGCGATAAATAAGCGGGGGGCGATTGGGGGGGCGATGAGTATTCAAAGGGAGAAAAATTATTATTAGTTTACTAAAATTTAGAAAAATAAAAATCAAAGAGAAAAATCTCCTATTTACAGAATGGTCAGGATAGAAGAGGACAAAATATTATCATAAAAATAAAATAGTCTGAAGATAATTCCAATCTAGAATTGAAACATCACTTTTAGCTCAAATCTTAAATTTCAATTTAAAAAAATCATTTTCTTGAATTTTTTTTTCTTCAAGGGCCCAGGCCCTTTAAGCTCAAATCAAGTTGATCTTTTTCACGACTCAGGATAGCTAAAAACGTAGATTTCAGTGGGTAATTTTCAAAAAATTTTCCATATCCCCAGATTCCCCAGAAATTCTCTGTCCGGATTTGGCCTCGATAAATTAAAACTTTGCAACTCTTTGTTTAGGAAATTTTGAAAAAAATTTATATAACTTTATTTAAAATAAATATTGTAAGCTATGTATATACCTATAACTATTTCAAAAGTTATGTCAAAAACTGTGTAAAAAATCTGGTGTGACTGGCGCACAGCACACAACTTTCTCTTACCTTCGGTAATCGAAAGTTGTGTACTGTGCTTGTCACACCAGATTTTTTGTGTCGACATGTATTTAGTTCCCGGCAGTAGGGAATATTTGAATTCAGATGTAAAATTTATAATTATGGGAAAATATTTATATTTTGTTACCATGGCAACCATTTCTCCTATCTTTCCTATGAAGCACAAGAGTAAAGTGTGCTTCAAACAATTTTGAGGGCAAAACGAGAATATACATTTGAAAGAGCATCTAAAAAATAATTGATTTTTGAATTTTAATCAAAATCGTTAGAGCGAATTTTGAGAAAATCGAAAAAAACTGAAAAAGTACATCAGTAAAGTACTAGTACTCTTTGGCCGATTTTGATTAAAAGCTTATTTTTCCGGTCCCGGGGGGTGTTTAACTTATATATAAAATTTCAGTCTCATAGCTCAATTCCTTCATGCTTAAAATTTGACACACACCCACACACCCACCCACCCACCCACCCACCCACCCACACACCCACAGACAGACCATGTCGCGAAAACCACTTTTTTGGATTCAGGGGACCTCAAAACGTGAAGATCCATCAAAATCTCGACATCGAATTTTTGACATGAATCCAATACTTTCTCTCTATATATATATTACATATATACATAGGTAAGAGAAAGTAAAAAGTGTTGGCATGAAGGCCACAATAGCCTTTTACATACTAAAAAAAGAAAACTTTAAGTTTTTTGGGGGTGGGGGGCCTTATTACTAAGTAGCCCCGGGGCTCGTCAAGTCTGCGGCCCTGTATAATGGCCTACGGTAATAAAATTGTTTAAAATAATAAAATTGCTTTATTATTTACACTTTACTTCAAATTAAAATTAGGCATACAATGAAAATGTAAAGGGGGGGGGGGGCGATAGGTGTTAGTCAACCTCCAGAAAGGGGCGATGGGTCAAAAAGGTTGGGAACCACTGCATTAAACTAAATTAAATTCTTTATATTTTTTATATGTTGAAACACATCCTATGAAAATTGTTAAAAAAAAAAAAAAAAAAAAAAAAACTTGTGGTCATATGTCAAAGAAAATTACGAGTCTTGAAAGAAATATAGGTAGGCAGGGGCGTATATAAGGGGGTGGCGAAGGGCAACCCCCCGAAATTTTTCAAATCTATATACATATATACAGGTATATGGCCAATATCTGTATTTTTGTTAAAAAAAATGAAATATATTAATATATAAGCATTTTTTTAATAAAACTTTTAATAGTCTTTGAGAGGGCCCGGGCCCCTCGGAACTCTGGGGAAAACCGAAAAATTTGGATTAAAAAAAAATTTAATGAAAATTTGTCTTTGGGAGGGCTTGAGCCCCTCCAGGCTCAAGTATATCAGGTATTTTAAAAAAAATTATAGTATTTGGGGGGGGGGGGGGTATTTAAAAATGAGTTCAGACCCCCCCACCCGAAAAAAATTTCTATACGCCCCTGTAGGTAGGGTATTCTCGGTATTCCTGCCGCCTTTTCAATTTTAACTCCGGCTTTTGCTTTACTTATTATTTAAAAATTTGTCAAAATTCCCTAAACATAGGGTTATCATTATTTATTGAGGTCAGATCGGGATAGACCGGGTGGTCTGGGGGGGGTTAGAAATTTGGCATTGAAATCTGCTTTTTTGGCCATCCTGAGACGTGAAAAATATTATCAAACTTAGCTTGATTAATAAACATTTTAAATTAAAAAAGTAACTATTATGGGGCGACGCGGAGTAAAATTTCCCAATTTGGCCACGTTTTCAATTCAAATTACTATGGTCTGAAAATACCTCCAGCGTTATCATTTACCGTTAATATAATTTTAAGATTTGAGCTTAAAGGGCCCGGGCCCCTTCAGAAAAAAAATTTCAAGAAAATGATTTTTTTATTGAAATTTTAACCATGAAAAATTATTTTTAGAATTTAAGGTTGTAGCGCAAAGGTCCCCCCCCTGTCTGCGGCCCTGGTGGATCATTAACCAATCTGAAAAGAACCCAGGCGTTTCCCTCATGTGATTATTTCATTGTTTTTTTTTTTTAGTAGGATAAATAAAAGGCCAAGCAGATAAGATTCTTTTTT
>JAKCPI010020412.1:0-21210 GCA_023213315.1 Euborellia annulipes | reverse complement strand
ATCTGGTGTGACTGTGGCAGAGCACACAACCTTATCTTACCTACCGTAATCGAAAGTTGTGTTCTGTGCTTGTCACAAAGGTTTTTTCCTGTCGACATATTATATATATATATACATAGGTAAGGGAAAGTAAAAATCTAAAATCAAAAGTTGAAAAATTCAAAATTTTTAAAAATACTAATCTAAATATAAATTGAAAGAATTTTTCACTTTGATTATTTTATTTTAAAGGAAAATTATTAAGAACGTTCAAAGATATTAAATTTCAATAGAAAACACTTCTCTTTAGGCTATGACCTGTTCGTTTTCTTTGCCTATTTTTTTTCTTAGAAAAATTTGAAGACCTTTTAGGGGCTTACATTTTAAAAAGATTTTTGGACCAAGAAGAATCTATTGTTTTGTTTTATCTTTAGAAACAAAAGATTTACATCCATTTGATACAAATTATTCACCCTTGAGAATTAATCGTTTGAATATTTTATTTCCTCCCTATTGAATAATACCGTCTCACTTTAAAATTTAAACAAAATTTCGAGTGCATTCTTTTAAATATATTTAATTATATCGAGAGATTCCCCAGTTGCCAAATTTATACATATTTGTCATGTGCAGATTCGATCGTTTTTTACTCACATAAATTCCTATAATCTTAAAAAATGATTATTTGATCTATAGGCAAAATTATGCTGTTAGTAAAATAATATAAAAAAAAAATGTAATAGTAAAAGCAAATTAAATTTATACTGAAGCGTTAATTTAATTAAGTAAATTAAAATTAAAAACACAAGGTTGTATGTTCAAATATATTATTTATTGTTAAAAACAATTAATTCGGATTGAAAAACTCTGTATTTTTTTGTATAAATAACGAAATACAGTATGTATCAATTTAAAGTTGATAAAGTTAGTAAAATAAAAGAAATGGAGCCTGGGATAAATACATAAATGCATTTATATTTAATGTGTGTGTTTTAATTTTGGTGCTCATTATACATACATAAAATGAATTTATTTCAAATTCGTACTTACTTTTAGTAGAATCGTCGACAAACAAAATCACGTGCTCTAGAGAAGGTGATGCAGATCAAGCGAATAACTCAGGAGAAATAGAAATGATGTCTGAACAGCACCTACAAGTGAATAAGTGAGAATGGAGAGCACAGATTAATAATATACAGATGGGACACTTCCTATACCTTCAATGGAAACATTTTATTTTAGGTCCCCCCGAACGAGCGCGCTACTATCGCAGGCAATTCCCGCAAAATTTTAAATTTTAATCGCTATTTATGAGAAAAAAATTTACGGCATACATTTAAATTTTATTTTTAAATTTATTTTTTTTTTAATTCAGGAAAATGGATGTTTTCTAAAATTTGTTTAAATCCTATAATATATTATTTTATTTTTGTAAATATATCCTAAAGAAATAGTAAATAGATAAATAAAACAAATCAGAATTCTGGCAATATTTGTTATTATTTTGCCCGTTTAGCAACACGCCATTGCGCTAAAAACGTTTACAAAATACATATTTCTCAAATTAGTATAGACAATACAAAATCTCTATATAATAAGAAAGCAAGGAAAAGTCAAAATTAATACAATCCAAACATGGCAGGCAAAATCAAAATTAATACATTTTAATTTTGAATTGAGGAATTAATTTGTTGAGTTGCACTAAGGTGTTGGTTGTTAAATAATGATTAAAAAAACAATAGTTTTTTTATATTTGGTTTATTTTAGGCTGAACATTAGGTTAGGTTTCAATGGTTAATCCATCATCTTCAGGCCTGGAATTAACAATAAAGTTGTAATTAGTATTATAAAAAAAACTTGTTTTTTAATCATTATTTAACTTTAGTGCAACTCAACAAATTAATTCTTCAATTCAAAATTAAAATGTAATTAGTTTGAGCAAATCTATATATTGTATATATATATATATAAATTATTAATACAATCAAAACAAGGCAAAATCAAAATTAATAAAATAAAAAATTCATTGTCATAAACAATGTTTCCAAATATCTCAAAACGCGAGGAAAGGAAAAATCTGAGAAGATTAATTATCCAGACATTTGGACAAAATGAAAGCAGTTTATATATGAACATGAATCTGTTATATATATACATTTCAATTTTTGACTTTTTCTTATTATAAAATAAATATGTTTCGTTTATATTTTAACTGTATCTATTGGTTTAGAAACTCTTTGGCTAAAAATCTTTTAATAATGGGATTTGGCTGTAAAAGTAAAATTTCTTTTATTTATGAACTTTGGCTAAAAAAAAAAAAAAAAAAATTATTTTAATAATGATTATCTTTGGCTGAAAAAGAAAAATATACATGTCAATTAATATTTTTCTTCAAAATGATTTGCACAAATGTATTTTCCTTTGAGTAATTCAGGTTTATTAATTTTAGGATAAAAATTTTTAATTGCATCTAGCCTCAATGGTAATCTAAAAAAATAGAAAAAAAAATTAATGCTTAAGAAATTAATAATGTTTCCAAGGCTAAATTTACTTCGATGAAACTAAAAGACATTAATCAAAAACTCAAGATATTTTAGATTAATTTTAATTCCTTTTCTTACTTAAAATGTTTCTACTTTAACCAATATATAAATAAATAAATATAAATTAAATTTTTACTTACCTATTTTCAATTGTGGGGACTTTAAAAATTGATATCCCATTTTCTTTCATATTTCCACAAAGAATACAAATTCTATGTAAAACCATTTTAATCTAATAAATAATTATTTGATATCTATATTTAAATAAAAATTAAAAGTAATTTTAATAAAAATTGTTTTTTTTTCAGTCTCGTACTTTACTGAAAAAAAACAAACAATTTTTAGTATGATGACTTAAAATTTTCGAATAAAATATCATTTTTCAACTTCTAAAGTTTCACGAGAAAGCTGAAATCCTAAATCCATAAATAAAAACTCCGTGTCTCCACTGTATCCAAGCATTTGATTTGATTTTTATCTCTTTAACAAGAATTTCCATTGCATGAATTTGCAGTTTAATGGTTTCGGAGGGCAGAGACGATAGAGCATTAGGACTCGCCCGCCCATTTGGGTTCAAGCACCGCGGGAAAATAATATTAATTTGATATTACATTCGGTTTTTTTATTAATAGAACAAAAAGTTTATTTGTATTAAAATAAATAAGAATTTTATATTTATCTATGTATAATTTTTTCAGAACAAAGAGAATATGTTTATTAAAGATTTTGTGGTTACAATTATTATTATTAGGAAAATTTTTATTTATTGACCACATTTTTGTTATTAATTATTTATCAAAAATATAAATGCTATACAACGTTTTGACAGCTCATTCTGGAGCCGTTCTCAAGTGCACAGTACTTAAATCGAATCAGAAGTGCACAGTACTTGGTAACTGCTGCAGAATAAGCAGTCGAAACGTTGTACAGTATTTATATTTTTAAACCTTAATCGAGTGTCCCCGGTGCAGCCGCCTGGACCGTTTGATGCGGTAAACTGCCACTGATTGCATGGAAGTTTTGAAAATGTGCAAAGAACATAAAAAAGGAAGAATGGAAAGAATTTGTTTTTGTTTTATAAAAAAAAATAAATTTGTATATTTAAAATATTTATATACATTAAAAAAATAAAAACATTTTTTTAAAGATGACAAAATAAGGTGGAAATATTCTAAATCTCCAAATTACAACATTTATTAATATTCTAGAATTGTTTTCAACAATATAACAAAATTACCAATGAGCTTATCCATGTATTCTATGATAAGTGTCTGAATCTATAAAATTTAAACAATAATTATTATTTCTAATAAATTTCTCGACATCATCGATATTAAAATGGTCATTTTTTGGAGGCAAGACGAGTTCTTTTAATGAATGACATCGTCTGATGATTTTTTCTATGCAGTTTTGAGTGAAATTACATTCATCATAAATATGTAGAGTTTTAATTGTTTTAAATGCAGAAATTAATTCCTCGAGATTAGTGGGAGAATATGTTGGCCACTCATCAATTTGTACAACTTCAAGTGAAGTTAATCCTTTTAAACAATTAATGAAATTAACAGGTACAAAAAATGATATAAAATCTCTGAGTTTTGATTGAGAGACAATTTCAGTAGCTATTAAATGTTGGGAAATTAAAAGATCGAGACGTTCTAAATTTGGACATAGCCTTAAAACACTACTCAAATTGACGTTTTTAATTTCAATTGCTAAAGACTCCAATTTTGAACCACAATTTACAAGAACGTTCATCAATTGAACGTTGGAACAATTTTTTAAATAAAGATGTTTCAAATGTAGAAATCTTGGAATAAATTCGAAAATTGAATTTTCAGGCTCATACAAACAAATTGACTCAGTTTCGGGAAAGATTTTATACAAGTTTTGAACTGATGCTAAAGGTAATGGACGTTGAATAAATAATTCTTTTAAATTTGTTGGAATTTTTTTAGAGAAAATTAAATTTAAAAACATATTATTTGATTGAAAAATTTCTAAATTTGGCATTTTGTTTAAAATTTCATTCGGTATGGATGAGTTTATATCAATAAAATCAAAAGAACTATTAATTCTGAAAACACGAAGTGATTCGTGTTTTGTCCATGTATCAATTTGGAGATGTGAGAAATGTAATGCACCCACTATCAATTCTAATTCCTCTAATCCGGGACAAAATTTTAAAATATTTTTCATTAAAGAATTATGAATAGTTTCGCCTTTTATTTTTAATGATTTTAAAGATTGCAACAAATTTAAATTTTTTGTAAAATGAGAATACTTTACATAATTACAATCTAATTCCAAATGTAATAAATTTGGTTTTGTGATTTTTATTAATTTCAGGACTTTTTTAATAAAATATGAATAATTAAATGAATAGAGGCATAATCTCTTTGTCTTCTTAGAAAGCATCAACTGAATTGTTCTTAACATCAAATCTCCTTCTCTAACACTTAAATGCAATAACAAATCATTCATATATTCGTCGACTATAATACTCGGGAGACTGTGGACATATTTTCTTTGGAATTCAAAATATTCTTCAGAATTTGGAGAAACATCAGAGGAGAGAAAGTCGATTATTTTAGCCTGGAATTCCTTCTTGATGAAGTTGTAAAAAGAAGCTGGCGATGGCATTTTGATGTTGTTGAGATCTGCAAAAAAAAACAAACAAATTAATACAATTATTTTTCCCCCCCTTTTTTGTATTTGAAAAGAAGAGCGATGTCTATAATTTAAATTGTCTACAGAACAATTCGCAATAAATTCAACATCTTTTTTTGTAGCTCTGAAAAATTATTAGCTTCAATTTCAAATGATACCTGAATGAATCAAATTTTTTAAAACTACCTGATGTCCAAGTAAAAGAATCGGGAATCTCTCAAAATGAGTGGATTATCTCAAAAGATTAAGTTAATGAAAAAAAAAAAAAAAACTCTAATAATAAAACCTTAAATAAAATAGATTTAATTGAGGTGTATAGCTGATAATATGATTTATTTAAGGTTCAGGAAATCTCCAATGAGGGCAACGCAGCTAGTTGTTTTTTTTCAATTTTTATTTAAATGCAAAATGCCAGGGCCAACGTTTCGGTCGCATATAGGACCATCATCAGGGCCAAGCCATTGTCAATTTATTATTTCTCATGGTCATATTGGCCAAAGAAATTATTAATAATGCAATAAACTCACTCAATGACCAAATTATTAGAAACCGTGTGTTATTATGAACTGAGAGTGAGTGAAGTGAGTGAGTTTGGCCAATATGACCATGAGGAATAATAAATTGACAATGGCTTGGCCCTGATGATGGTCCTATATGCGACCGAAACGTTAGCCCTGGCATTTTGCATTTAAATAAAAATTGAAAAAACAACTAGCTGCGTTGCTCATTGGGGATTTCCTGAACCTTTAATAAAATAGGAAGCCTTATTTGCTGTTCTGTGGGGTAAGGGCACATTGAGTGGAAATTGGTGGATCCGTGGTTCTTTTTTCGGGTATTTGAATTAATAAAAAAAATCTGGTGTGACTGTGGCAGAGCACACAACCTTATCTTACCTTCCGTAATCGAAAGTTGTGTTCTGTGCTTGTCACAAAGGTTTTTTCCTGTCGACATATATTTTATATATATATATATATATATATATATATACAACGAAGGAGCAGGTGCAGCCAAAATTAAAGCCTCCGATTTTGTTACAATTAATGAGACGTTTCGAGAAAACTTTATTTCCTCATCATCAGTCTTTCCTACACAAGAGATACATAATATAACACATTAATACAGAATAGATAGAAAAATTTTTTTAACAATATACGATAACACTTACAAATTGTATTTGTCCCGGAGTTGTTAAAAGGAATGTGGAAATACTGTCGTTTGAGCCTAATTACAACAAAAGAACTACATCGGAAAAGTGCTACATCAAATTATTTGGTGACCGGCAATTAACTTTCATACGGATTGTGAAGGGTTGAGCGGCATATATGATGGGGTTATTAGTGACCTAGCCTCCAGATGTGCTGAGGACGTGTAGGGGTTTTTCGAAATGTTGTGAAATATTCATTTGATTCTCTGCCATACTCTTGGCCCAATCTCACATATTCAAGGGGGTTTTTATAAGGGAATTTTTTGAGGGTAAATACATTTTGTTGTTAAAAAGGAAAAAATTAAAAAAAAAAATTTTTATATCTATGCGAATTTGTCTTTATTAATTTGATGAAAAGCTTTCTTCTTTCAACATTTCGTTTTAATTTAAATAGCATTGACCAGATTTTAAGATTAAATTTTTAATTATAGAAACATTTTAAGAAATATTGAAAGAAATATATTTATAATCGAGACGCTCTTACAATTTTTAACATTCTCACTGAACAAGTAAATGAATAACACACCCATAAAGAAAATACATAATAAATGTATTGTGCCCTTTTAACAACTCCGGGACAAATACAATTTGTAAGTGTTATCTTATATTGTTAAAAAAATTTTTCTATCTATTCTGTATTAATGTGTTATATAATGTATCTCTTGTGTAGGAAAGACTGATGATGAGGAAATAAAGTTTTCTCGAAACGTCTCATTAATTGTAACAAAATCGGAGGCTTTAATTTTGGCTGCACCTGCTTCCTTCCTTGTGATAAATCAACAGCCACGTACTTCATTGGTTATATATATATATACATAGGTAAGGGAAAGTAAAAATCAAAAATCAAAAGTTGAAAAATTCAAAATTTTTAAAAACACTAATCTAAATATAAATTGAAAGAATTTTTCCCTTTGATTATTTTATTTTAAAGGAAAATTTTTAAGAACGTTCAAAGATATTAAATTTCAATAGAAAACAATTCTCTTTAGGCTTTGACCTGTTCGTTTCCTTTGCCTATTTTTTTTCTTAGAAAAATTTGAAGACCTTTTAGGGGCTTACATTTTAAAAAGATTTTTGAACCAAGAAGAATCTATTGTTTTGTTTTATCTTTAGAAACAAAAGATTTACATCCATTTGGTACAAATTATTCACCGAGAAAAATTCTTAAACCAAAAAATTGAGCTTTCGGGAAGTCACATTTTAAAAATAGCAGCGAAAACAATGCTGCCATCTACAGGCAACCAAAGAAACTGAGAGAGAGTAGATGGTGGTTCATATTTCACACAAACTTCACACTATAGATATATAGATAGATTTCGTCATGTAATTTTCATGTAAAATATTGTATATCAGACTGATGAAGAGGACAAATGTTCTCGAAACTAGTTTCTGTAAGTTAAATAAATAAATCAATGGAATTTATATTTCAGCAGAAGACAATCATTTTATTGTTTTAAACATTTCAATTTAAAATAAAAAATCCTGCTAATCTCGGCAAACATAACCTTTCAAATTATTCACCCTTGAGAATTAATCATTTGAATATTTTATTTCCTCCCTTTTGAATAATACCGTCTCACTTTAAAATTTAAACAACATTTCGAGTGCATTCTTTTAAATATATTTAATTGTATCGAGAGATTCCCCAGTTGCCAAATTTATACATATTTGTCATGTGCAGATTCGATCGTTTTTTACTCACATAAATTCCCATAATCTTAAAAAATGATTATTTGATCTATAGGCAAAATTATGCTGTTAGTAAAATAATATAAAAAAAGTAATAGTAAAAGCAAATTAAATTTATACTGAAGCGTTAATTTAATTAAGAAAATTAAAATTAAAAACACAAGGTTGTATGTTCAAATATATTATTTATTGTTAAAAACAATTAATTCGGATTTAAAAACTCTGAATTTTTTTGTATAAATAACGAAATACAGTATGTATCAATTTAAAGTTGATAAAGTTAGTAAAATAAAAGAAATGGAGCCTGGGATAAATACATAAATGCATTTATAATTAATGTGTGTGTTTTAATTTTGGTGCTCATTATACATACATAAAATAAATTTATTTCAAATTCGTACTTACTTTTAGTAGAATCGTCGACAAACAAAATCACGTGCTCTAGAGAAGGTGATGCAGATCTAGCGAACAAATCAGGAGAAATAGAAATGATGTCTGAACAGTAGCCTACAAGTGAATAAGTGAGAATGGAAAGCACAGATTAATAACATACAGATGGGACACTTCCTATACCTTCAATGGAAACATTTTATTTTAGGTCCCCCCGAACGAGCGCGCTACTATCGCAGGCAATTCCCGCAAAATTTTAAATTTTAATCGCTATTTAGGAGAAAAAAATTTACGGCATACATTTAAATTTTATTTTTAAAATTTTTTTTTTAATTCAGGAAAATGGATGTTTTCCAAAATTTGTTTAAATCCTATAATATATTATTTTATTTTTGTAAATATATCCTAAAGAAATAGTAAATAGATAAATAAAACAAATCAGAATTCTGTCAATATTTGTTTTTATTTTGCCCGTTTAGCAACACGCCATTGGGCTAAAAACGTTTACAAAATACATATTTCTCAAATTAATACAGACAATACAAAATCTCTATATAATAAGAAAGCAAGAAAAAGTCAAAATTAATACAATCAAAACAAGCAAATTAAAATTAATACATTTTAATTTTGAATTGAGGAATTAATTTGTTGAGTTGCACTAAGGTGTTGTTTGTTAAATAATGATTAAAAAAAACAATAGTTTTTTTTTATTTGGTTTATTTTAGGCTGAACATTAGGTTAGGTTTCAATGGTTAATCCATCATCTTCAGGCCTGGAATTAACAATAAAGTTGTAATTAGTATTATAAAAAAACTATTGTTTTTTAATCATTATTTAACTTTAGTGCAACTCAACAAATTAATTATTCAATTCAAAATTAAAATGTAATTAGTTTGAGCAAATCTATATATATGTATATATATATATATATATTTATATATATATATATATATATATATATATAAAATTAATACAATCAAAACAAGGCAAAATCAAAATTAATAAAATAAAAAAATTCATTGTCATAAACAATGTTTCCAAATATCTCAAAACGCGAGGAAAGGAAAAATCTGAGAAGATTAATTATCCAGACATTTGGACAAAATGAAAGCAGTTTATATATGAACATGAATCTGTTATATATAAATTTCAATTTTTGACTTTTTCTTATTATAAAATAAATATGTTTCGGTTTATATTTTAACTGTATCTTTTGGTTCAGAAACTCTTTGGCTAAAAATCTTTTAATAATGGGATTTGGCTGAAAAAGTAAAATTTCTTTTATTTATGAACTTTGGCTAAAAAAAAAAAAAAAAAAAATTATTTTAATAATGATTATCTTTGGCTGAAAAAGAAAAATATACATGTCAATTAATATTTTTCTTCAAAATGATTTGCACAAATGTATTTTCCACAGAGTATATATATAAACAGAGAGCCTACTCAATGTTAATTTCTGGTTTTTGTCCGCCATTAGGGTGGCACAATCAGAACGCAGGGAATTCGCTCAAAATTCAAACCAAATTTTAGCCGCTAAATTTAAAATTAGGTATTCCGTGTAAATATATGTATTATTTTACTGTTAATAAGTAATTTTTTTTTAATATAGAAAGAATATGGGTATTTTTTATAACGTAAACATAAGATATTTTGGAAAGATAAACTATTTATTTAAAAAAATACAGATAAATATATTTTATACCTTTTGGGGTACAGAATACAAAAAAGAAATAAAAAAATTTATAATATGTAAAATGAACAAAAATACACAATGGATAAATAAATAAAGTTAAATTGTCATTTGTTATAGATTTGTAACGATCTGAAAAAGAATAAAAATTAGTAACGTAAGTTATTGGTAAATTAGGCGAGTTGTCCGGTTGATAGTTTTGTCGACGAATAACATCTGAATCCTCTGAAAAAGAAAAATCTTCAAAGGAATTTGATGTATCATTTAATGGATGATCTTTCTCCATTTCTATAATAAATTTTGAAGAATATTTGGTGTTCTCAAACTATTGTCAAAAATATTGACAATTGTTTGATTTTCACTAATATTTATCATAGTTTTACTAGAAAAATTACTTATCTTATTTGATGTTTCCATTTGTTGTGAAAGATCTCACAGGTGACTGTTATTTTTAGGAATACTGTGCCCAAATCGAATGATCTTTAGGGTATCAATTCCATTAGTTTGTCATAATTATTGCAATTTTTTGCTAAAAATTTTCTTTTTCCTAAAAATATAAATGGAAATGTAGTTAATAAACATATAAATATAATTAAAAACATTTTTAAGTATATAATGAAATCCAATACTTATCTCTTAAATGACAATTTTAACGTATTTGACAATATTTGAATATAATATATATAGAAATCACATGATCATTTCATCGGTTAACTACCCTGCTCTCTAGCGGATAAAAGTGTCAAACTCTCTCTGGGGTGGCAATCGTGACTTCACACAATTTCAAATTCTCCCATTGGAGTGCACCCCCCTGGTATTTTCCTTTGAGTAATTCAGGTTTATTAATTTTAGGATAAAAATTTTTAATTGCATCTAGCCTCAATGGTAATCTAAAAAAAAGAAAAAAAAATAATGCTTAAGAAATTAATAATGTTTCCAAGGCTAAATTTACTTCGATGAAACTAAAAGACATTAATCAAAAACTCAAGATATTTTAGATTAATTTTAATTCCTTTTCTTATTTAAAATGTTTCTACTTTAACCAATATTTAAATAAATAAATATAAATTAAATTTTTACTTACCTATTTTCATCTGTGGGGACTTTAAATTTTTTTTTTTTTTTTTAATTCTCCCCTTTTCGGCTGCAGAGGCCATTAGGGTTTTTTAATTTTACATATTATTAAATTTATAATACCGATGGCTACCAGGGGACGTTCTACACGCTGATTTCTGGGGGTCACCAATCCCAGATTTCGCCGCGCTTGGCATTGCTTAACAGCAACGATTGTGGTGACTGTTGCTCTACTCCGTTGCCAGGCCCCCCCGGCACTTTAAAAATTGAGTTCCCATTTTCTTTCATATTTCCACAAAGAATACAAATTCTATGTAACACCATTTTAATCTAATAAATAATTATTTGATATCTATATTTAAATGAAAATTAAAAATAATTTTAATAATAATTGTTTTTTTTTTCAGTCTCGTATTTTACTGGAAAAAAAAAAAAATTTAGTATGATGACTTAAAATTTTCGAATAAAATATCATTTTTCAACTTCTAAAGTTTCACGAGAAAGCTGAAAAAATTTAATAAAAAAGTTACGTACAAAATAAACCAAATTTAAAGAAAAATTTTTTTATAACCAAAAAAAAAAAAAAAAATAGAAGCAATCGTCGGCACATCTTGAAATTGGGGGGGGGATAATTGTAGAATTAGTTGAAGTTTTTTTTGAGTTAAAAAAAAAAATAAAAAAAATGGTCTATTTAAAATTAGGGTTTTTTCAAAACAACTGAAATATTTCATATATCCGAGCTTCAAAAATAATTTTTGTATTTTTTTCTGAAAACTACATTAAAAAACAAAATTTTTATAGTCTTGCGGGGTTTCGAAATATAAATTTTAAAATAAGTTAGTTATTTGAAAAAAAGAGCAATTTTTTTCAAAAATCCATAACTTTTTTTTAGTTGGGTAAAAAAATTTGAAAAAATTCTCAAAAATGTCTTTTAAGGGGTAGAAAAAAGATAGGAAATTTTCAGCGAAATCCGCGGGGGTCAAGAAAAAAATTTGTCGATTTGACATGGAATATATACACAGGAAGTTTATTTCCTATTGCAGGCGTTTGGCAAATAATTCAATATAAAAATTTCCACCAAAATAAATATAAATCAATAAAGATAGCTTTATTTTTTTGGTGAAAATTTTTATATTTATAAAAAATAAAGCTATCTTTATTAAATTAATTGTCAAACGCCTGCAATAGGAAATAAACTTCTTGTGTGTATATAATAATACTAGACGCAAAGCCCCGCCTTCAGCGGGGCTTTACGCGTAGCAGGGGGCTGCGCCCCCTGGACCCCCCTTGCTCGCCTTCATTGAAAATTGTGGATTTCTATAAAACATATACATATATACATACCGGTACATACATACATTTTCCCTTTTCATTTTTATATATAGATTATTTTAACGGTTAATTATTCATGGGCATATCATATTAGAATAAATAAATAAATAAATGTAAATAAAGTATTATAAAAAAAAAAAAAAAAAAAATGTAACAAATTTATGTATGTAAAAATTTATTATATATGAACCAATAAAAAAAAAAAAGGCAATAATAATTATTCATGAACTGGATAATATTTACAATAAGACTTTTGGGAGTTTAGTACTTTTTACAACTTTTTCAGGGAAAATACTCCCTCATTTCCCTTTATTAGCCTAAAAGAGGTGTCGGTAAGCCAATTTGATCGAGATATATGCCAAAATAACGAAAATTTTGAAGAAATACGAACGCCACATTAAGCATTAAAAAATGTATTATTACTTACTTTTTTGGGTTTTTTCTTTCTCCATTGTAATTTAGATGACAAAAATCTTGCGCCTGACCTATTCTGATTGAGATAACTAGATAAATTAATTAAATAGAGTAAAAAAAAAGATTAATAATTTTGATGATAATTGTTTATTTTTATAAATATTGAACGATAAAGGAGCTAACTTCATATTGAATTATGACTATTCACTGACTATTTAAAAAAAAAAACCTTGAGTTTGCTATACATAAGAATATCAACTTTTTTAGCCACAATTATTATTTGAACTCTCTATATAGGCTACTATTAATATTATTATAAAAATTAATATTTTTTCTTTCATTTTCACTCTTGGCTACTGAGTCCATTTAGGGATTTATCGTCTTTATCGGAAGTTTCCAAATTCTTTGGAGGACCGATGCTCTTTTCATAAGTCAATTGATAAATTTTTTATAAAAATGAAATGAAATTTTATATCACGATCAAAATTAATGTGTTAATCAATTTTGGGGGCCCCCGTATTCTACGGGGTCCTAGACACGCGCCTTGCTTATGATCCGTCACTGTCAAGAATATTTTAAAGAAGTTGCAGGAATCCCTTGTCCGAGAGCCGCCGGAGGCGGCTCGAGACTTTCGGTTAATTAAGGTCGGTTCTGTTTTAGATTAAAAAATATTCATCCAGAATATTTTAAAGAACTTGCAGGGATCCCTTGTCCGAGAGCCGCCGGAGGCGGCTCGAGACCTTCGGTTTTAAGTTCGGTTATTTTATTTTTAGAAAAAAATTCAAAACAACTAGGGAATTCTCGGCTTTGGGTCGGTTCGGCTCGGCGTTCGGTTCGGCTCGGCTCAGTTCGGTTCGAAACCATCCAGTTAGAAGCGATTCGGTAGCTTTTAAAAAAAAATTTTCGGGACCGAAGGGCCCGAAAATTTATTTTTAAGGGCTACTGAATAGCTTCTAACTGGATGGTTTCGAACCGAACTGAGACGAGCCGAACCGATCCGAAACCGAGCCGAACCGAACCGAAGTCGACACTAGTGACAAAACAACTTCAGGGGTCCCGACCTAATTGTTTCGGTCCTTCGGTTGAAGTTCGGTTTCCTTCGATTAAAAAAAATTTAAAACAACTAGGGAATTCTCAGCCTTAGTGACAAAACAAATAGCGCTCGTAAATGGAAAGAACGAAAGAATCATGAATGTTGAGCTAATGTAAAAAAAAAAATATTCTTTGTTTTTTTTTTTAATGATCATGAAGTTAGCTCCTTTATCGTTCATTTAAAAAAAAAAAATAATAATAATAAACAATTATCATCAAAATTATTAATCTTTTTTTTTACTCTATTTAATTAATTTATCTAGTTATCTCAATCAGAATAGGTCAGGCGCAAGATTTTTGTCATCTAAATTACAATGGAGAAAGAAAAAACCCAAAAAAGTAAGTAATAATACATTTTTTAATGCTTAGTGTGGCTTTCGTATTTCTTCAAAATTTTCGTTATTTTGGCATATATCTCGATCAAATTGGCTTACCGACACCTCTTTTAGGCTAATAAAGGGAAATGAGGGAGTATTTTCCCTGAAAAAGTTGTAAAAAGTACTAAACTCCCAAAAGTCTTATTGTAAATTCCCTCCCATGAACTTAAGATTTTTTGTGAATCATATCCTTTCCGGGACTCTTCCGGTACACAGACAAAAGATTTACGCCGATATTTTAGAATTCAAAATGTAAATAAATAAATAAAAAATCGTAAACATGGGTAAATATTTATATTTTGTTATCATGGCAACCATTTCTCTTAATTTTTATTTTTTTCTTATTTTAATGGATAATTACTCATTAACTTATTGTTATTTGTGAAACAAAACCTGTCCGGGACTCTCACAAACATACACAAAAAATTTCATCTTAATTGGTTCAGTCGTTTAGGAGGAGTTCAGTCACATACACACGTACAGAAGAATTATATATATAAAGATATTCCTACATCTCCTGGATTCTATGTAATTGTAATGTTAACGGGGTGTAATATGAGTTTCCTCTGAAGTGGAAGAGCCTTTGTGCCTTTGAAATATTAGGAATAAAACTCATTTGTTTTTGTTTTTCCTCCCTACATCCTTCCCGAAAAGACAGCGTCATGTTTTGAATTATATGTTTCTCGGCAACACTGAGTAATCTTCAAAACTTTTGAATTTTTCTCGGTCCGATAGGGGGGTCTCTTTGCCCCCCCCCCCCCCATGGGACAATTAGTGATTTACACTTGCCTCCAAAAAAGTTTGCTGAGACATCCTAATTCCTTACAATGAAATACTATAAATACTTTTCCACGTTTATAAATTTTACATCTTGAATTTAAATGCATTGTACTATCGGAAACTAAATATATGTATGTCTAAACAATGGTGTGACAAGAGATAAAGGATAAGTACAGTAAAGCTTTTTAAAAACATCTGACCATTAGGGGGGCTCTAGGGAAGGATGGAAAATATTTTGTTATATAATCAGAAACTAGACTTCGTACCGAGTAAAATATTATATAATATTTGAGTGCTTTTTTATTATTTTGTTAAAAAATTATTTAAATTTTAAAATTTAGTGCGTAGCTTAGTACATAGGTCAAAGTTCTGCGCTCGGCTTAGTCCGACCCTTTATTTTATTATCATTTGTTTTATAATTCAATCAACTAAAGAAGTTTTATTTTATGCTGGAACTCTGTACAATTTGGATCAATAGCTCAGTTACAGCGAAGTTTCTATGTTTTTATTTTATTTAAATAATAAACGAAAGATAGAGAGAAAAGGAAACTACCGTTTCCACCTATCCAGGAACTCTCGTTAAACCCACCATCTCATCTGATGCTAGTAGCTGTCGAGTTCATTTTCATTCTTGTTAGGGAACTCCTATCTCACGCGCCATATTCACCGGACTTGGCCCTTTCAAATTATCATTTGTTTTTATCCATGGTACCTGCACTTGCATAGCCACATATCACAACATTCGGCTAAGAAAAATCCCCGTCCGGGATTATTTATTTGAGATTTTCATGAATAAAATAAAACAAGGGTTAAATACACAAGTACAAATTTATTTATCTTTTTAATTATTATATATACATTTTGAAATACTGATATCACACATATATTGTATTTTGGAGTTTAGGCTTTCACAGTTGCTATCATTAGTAAAAGAATTAGATTTTCGGTTTAACTGTGGTTTATTTGTAAAAATTACAACGTTTCGGTCACTCATTCTGTGGCCTTCTTCAGGTACAATTCAGCTAAGATCACAAAGGTTGTTACACCTGTAACAACCTTTGTGATCTTACAAGCTGAATTGAAACATTGTAATTTTTACAAATAAACCACAGTTAAACCGAAAATCTAATTCTTTTATCACACATATATATTAGAATTTATTTAATACAATTTTGGTCAATTTTATTGTCAATACAATCAATGAATACCAGTTATATTTTAAATATATGTAGAAATGAAATAAATAAATAGTTACCCCATCAGTCGCTCAATATTGAGTATCATGGCAAAGGTAAATGAGAATTTATTTAATGAGATAAGTGCATCTGTGCATTTTGGATCTCTCCTCACCTAAATGTCAACGTTTCAACCATCAAAGTTAATTCCATTAACTTAGTTAATTAATTACACTCCTGAAAAAAAGAGTCATTGTGACCCCGAAACGTTGTATTTTATCCAATCTGAATCTATTAATTTTAAACTATAATTATTATTTTGAATAAACATCTCGACATCTTTGATATTAAATTCTTCATTCTCTGGAGGCAAGACGAGTTCTTTTAAAGAATGGCATCTCCTGATGATTTGTTCAATGCAATTTTGAGTGAATTTACATTTTTCATAAATATGTAGAGTTTTAATTGTTTTAAATGCAGAGATTAATTCTTCGAGATCATTCGGAGAATACGTTGACCAAACATCAGTTTGTAAGACTTCAAGTGAAGTTAATCCTTTTAAAATATTGATGATATTAACAGGTACTATGGATGATCTCAAATATCGAAGTTTTAAATGAGAGACAACTTCAGTAGCTTCTACATTCTGGCAAATAAAAAAATCGAGACTTTCTAAATTTGGACATAGCCTTAAAACACTACTCAAATTGACGTCGACTATTCCAACTACTAAAGTCTCCAATTTTGAACCACAATTTACAAGAACGTTCATCAATTGAACGTTCCTACAATTAAATAAATAAAAGTATTTCAAATGTAGGAATCTCGGAATAAAATTTAAAACTAAATTCTCAGGCTTATCCAAATAAATTGAGTCAGTTTCGGGAAATATTTCATACAAGTTTTGAATTGATGCTAAAGTTACTGAAGAAGAAATTAGCAATCTTATTAAATCGGATGGAATTTGCTTCGAGAGAATTAAATTTAAAAAATTATTATTCGATTTAAAGATTTCTAAATTTGGCAATTTGATTGAAATTTCACTCGGTGTTGTTGACTTTACATAAATATAATCATTTGAATGGCCATATATTCGGAAAACGCGAAGAGATTCGTGTTTTGACCATGACTCAATTTCGAGATTTAAGAAATCTAAATCTTCCACTATCCATTCTATTTCTTCCAATCCTGGACAATATTTTAAAATGATTCTCATAAAAGAATTATCAATATTTTCGTATTTTATTTTTAATGATTTTAACGATGGAAGACATTTTAAAATTTCTTTTAAATCAGCGTTATTTACAAAATTACAATTCAATTCTAAATGTATTAGATTTGTTTTTAGGATTTTTATTAAATCCATGACATAATTAATAAAAAGTGAATTTTTATTTTGATCGATAGAATAATCGAATGGATAGAGGCATAATCTCTTTGTCCTTTTAGAGAGCATCAACGGAAGTGTTCTTAACACTAAATATGGCTTTTCTCGAACACTTAAATGCAATAACAAATCATTCATATATTCGTCAACTATAATAATCGGGAGACTGTGGACATATTTTATTTGGAAATATAAATATTCTTCTGAACTTGGAGAAACATCAGAGGAGAGCAAGTTGATTACGCTGGTCTGGTATTCCTTCTTGATGAAGTTGTAAAAAGAAGGCATGTTGATGTTGTCGAGATCTGCAAAAACAAAATTAATACAATTAGTAGGAAAGGTGAAAACAGGGCTCTTTAGTCAAATTAAAAAACAAAATACAAAAATAAATATCAACGGTTTCGACCGCTAATGCTGCCAGGTCTTCTTCCGTGAGGGGAATGTCTAATTTGGGAGTGCACTCAATACTTCCTAGACACCTTCTTTGTAACATTCTCCACCAATGTATCATCCGACACAGTCAAAATCAGGAGAAAAATGTGCATACAGTAGATAACACGTGATGCACCGCGGGGTAAATTTTGGCCACGTTTTCGGTTAGTAAAATCTGGACATTTCTTAGATCCAGACGGCAAACCGGAGAGGTGTTACAAATTCGGACTGTCCAGACGAAATTTGGAGATCTGGTAACCCAGTAGAGTAGATACAGAACAAGTCGCAATCAATTCAACAAAATCTTTTTTTTTTTTTTAACTATGAAAACTTATTGACTTCGATTTATTTCAAATGATACATGAATGAATATATTTTTTTTAAGACTTCGTGTTTAAGAAAAAATTATTTTGTTTGTATAATTAATGAAATATAAATTGGTGCGAAAAAAGTCTCAATGTGCACAAGTCAGAGACTGAATTTAGCCGTGTGCGACTATTTTTTTTTTTTTTTTTTTTAAGTAATTTATTTTTATTTTTTAGTTTCTAAGAATTTGTTTAATATTAATCAATAACACTAGTCGACAAGGTTTTTTTCACAAGAAATCTGATTAGTGAACCTAGTGCATTTTTTCATTCTGAATTCAGATATGTAGTTAGAATTTTTCCATCAGGCACAATTTTAGAGATATAGAGCAAAATAGATTTTAGTCGAAAATGTGCTCTAAAACGGCTTTTATTTAGAATGTTCAAATTATTTTTAACGCGACACCCCGTCAAATTATGCAGATAGTTAGAATACATATAAATTTTAAGTTTCATCCCAATCGGAGGTCATTTAGACGTGCTGCAAATGGCTTAAAGTTTAAAAAAATCGAAATTTTCAAGATTTTTTTGCTTTGGTCACCCCTAATACAATTTTAGATATCCCTGAATGCAAAATACATATATGTACCATATTCTATAGTTCTTTGGCTTTCTAAAAATCATTCATTCGTGAAAATCTGTTAATTATTAACGAAACTATTAATAAAAACGTGAGCAAAGAAAAAACACAAGTACACTCACTGGTCGAAAAAAATGGACTTCAATTGAATTAAAAAGTGAAACCTATCCACGAGAAGCTAATGTATCCTCTCTGAGCATCGGCTCACGGGCCCCTAACTTTATTATATATTATTTAAAAAAAATATTTTTTTGAATCTCATATCTTTCTTTATACTTCTAAAAGCACAAGAGGTCCATTTTTTCGTCCAGTGAGTGTGCTTAGGTTTTTTCTTTTGCTCACGTTTTTGTTCATAATTTCGTTAATAATTAACAGATTTTCACGAATGAATGATTTTTAGAAAGCCAAAGAACTATAGAATATCGTACATATATGGTTTTTTCATTCAGGGATATCTAAAATTGTATTAGGGGTGACCAAAGCAAAAAAATCTTGAAAATTTCCATTTTTCTAAACTTTAGGCCGTTTGCGGCACGTCTAAATGACCTCCGATTGGAATGAAACTTAAAATTTATATGTATTCTAACTATCTGCATAATTTGACGGGGTGTCGCGTTAAAAATAATTTGAACATTTTAAATAAAAGCCGTTTTAGAGCACATTTTCGACTAAAATCTATTTTGCTCTATATCTCTAAAACTGTGCCTGATGGAGAAAAACTGAATTGATATTTGAATTCAGCATGAAAAATACTTCTAGAATTTCATATCTTCATTCTTGTGAAAGAAAAAAAAGTTCATTTTTGTCGACTAGTGTAATTAATGTTTTTTTTTAATTATTGGCATTTAATTTTTAACATGTTCCATATATTTACAGAAAATTCAAATTCTTTCTGTCAATAAAAATATAATATAACGAAATATTTAATATTATAGGAGAAATATATTACTACAATTGGAAAAGCCCGCCTTCAGCTGCGCCCCTGGAGATCTCGCGTTTACAAAGAATGAACGCTACCATTCTAGCCACCGAGGCTTTTCGAAATTTGATTGTTAGCAATGGCTTTATAAGACATGCTGGCAAATCTTTAACATATTTTGAGAAGCGCACTCTGTCGCTTTAACAGAATTTGATTTTCAATAAGTCCAACACATACAAAAATTTTCGTTCAAATAGGTAACGGGAAGGCCATGCACTTCCCTTGTAAGAATAAATTAAAATAAGGTTATTTATTCTGGTAAAAGAGAAAAATACAAAATTTTTAAAAACTTCAATCTAAATATAAATTGAAATAATTTTTCAATTGGAATGCAAAAGAAATTCAAATATTATTTTATTTTAAAAGAAGATTTGAAGAACGTTCAAGGATATTGAATTTCAATAGAAAAAAATTCTCTTTAGGCTTTGACCTGTTCGTTGTCTTTGTCTCTTTTCTCTTTAGAAATACCTAAAGACCTTTTAGGGGCTTACATTTTAAAAAGATTTTTGCTCAAAGAAGAATCTATTGTTTTGTTTTATCTTTAGAAACACAAAAAGATTTACATCCATTTGGTAAAAAATAACAAATTATTTTAAAATTCGTATATACCAGTAAAAAAAAAAAAAAATTCGGAAATTTCAAGTGCATTTTTTAAAATATAATTTAATTGTATTGAGAGAATCGACTGTTGCCAAATTTGTACATATTTGCCATGTGCACTCGTTAACTACCCACATAAATAATTCTATCTTTCGTAAAAATCGATTTTACTTAAAGAAATAATATAAAAAAGTAATAGTAAAAAAGAAATTAATTTTACACTGAGGCGTTGATTTAATTAAGTAAATTAAAACACAGTGGTCCGTAAATATTTGATGTATTTAACGAGTTCCATACATACATTGTAAGTCTCAAGGATCTAATAAAAACATAATTATTATTTATATAATTAGATATTACTTCATATACCTCGAAAAAAAGATATAAGGGGGGTGCGTGCCGCCGGCTTACCTACGCGATATATATAATATCTTAAGTATTATTTCTTATTATTATTA
>JAKCPI010020411.1:0-16670 GCA_023213315.1 Euborellia annulipes | reverse complement strand
ATATAGTGAAACTTTTAAAAAACACTATTTTTACATTCTCTTTCTATATATACATAAGAGAAAGTATTGGATTCATGCCAAAAATTCGATGTCGTGTTGAGGTCCCCTGGGTCAAAAGTGGTTTTCGCGACATGGTCTGTCTGTGTGTCTGTCTGTGTTCAATTTTTAAGCATGAAGGAATTGAGCTATGAGGGCTGAAATTTTATATTTAAGTTAAACACCCCCGGGGCATTGAAAATAAGCTTTTAATCAAAATCGGCAAAGAGTACTAGTACTTTACTGATGTACTTTTTCAGTTTTTTTTCGATTTTCTCAACATTTGCCTCAACGATTTGATTAAAAATCAAATATCAATTATTTTTTAGATGCTCTTTCAAATGTATATTCTCATTTTGCTCTCAAAATTGTTTGAAGCACACTTTACTCTTATATGAGTACATAGGGGAAAGGTAGGAGAAATGGTTGACATGGTAAAAAAATATAAATATTTTTCTGTTTATAAATTTTATATCTTGAATTCTAATATATTGGCGGAAACTAAATATATGTCTACGAAAAATCTGGTGGCATCACACCAGATTTTTATATATTTTGTTTTTCTATTGGACTGCAGTGGCCTATTTTACACCTTTCCTAGATAATACATTCAGTCCTTGGGTGAGAATTGCTATCATCCAATAAATTTCTAATTTTATTGGAATATGAAATTAATTTAGTCCCTTGTGGCGAAAATAAGAGATTGCATAAGGTTTTAAGAAAATTTTGAAAATTCTCAAAAGTTCAAAGGCAATGGGCGACGCGTTCCTGTTTTACAAATGAGTGCAGACATTATTTTTTAATGCGCCCTCGGGGCATGGCGTAAAGGTTAGAGTGCTAACTTCCTTACACCAAACGTCGCGGGTTCGGACCCCAGGCAGTCCGATGATTTTATTTTAGCCAATTGGATACCAAATGGCTTAAATAAAGATACCTGGACCCTTATATGTATATTTATCAATAACGGATATCGTAAAAAAGTCTCATATGGCCTGAGCGGCCGAAAAGACTGTGTGAATGTGTGTGTGTGAGTGTGAGTGAAAAAAGTGTGAGTGTTTAAAAAAGAAAAAAAAAAGAATTTTTTTAATGCAATGGAAAAGATCTACGGGAACCTGCTATTTAATTTTAAAAAATTTGGCCTCTATAAATACTTGAAGTTATTGATTTCAATTGAAATATAAAACAAATTTTTTCCCTATTTCAAGAAACAAGGGTAAAACAAGTACAAAATAGATCCTCCCCCACTCTTATAATTTAAACTTGCCTTTTTTTCATATCAGTTTGAATTTAAGCCAAAAAGCAAAAAAAAAAAAAAAAAATCATTAGATTAAATTGAATATATCAAAACAAATGGCAGCAATATTTTATATTAAACATCCTCCCATATCATTGCCAAATCGTGTTTTAAAAAACAAACTCTGTTAAAATATAAAATTATTTCGAGAAATTCATGATTAACATCATAAAAGCTCTTAAATTATAATATACAAATTGATTGCTGGAGATGATTGACCGGGTGTATTTTGATAAGGAATGATGGATGGACGGCAGCGGGGTTAAATAGTAAACAAATCATTGGTGCACCTTATTCATTTTATCAAATGTCTACGGACTCTTTGACATGACTTGCCTCGTTTGAAGCAATTAAATTTATTAATCTACTTTCCTCTTCTTTTTTTTTGATCTTCAAATTCCATATCTTTATTTATTAATACAACTCCAAATGTAAGAGAAAGAGAGTGTTTAAAGAGAGAGGGAAATATACGTTACGCAACGAATAAAATGTTTTCCATTTGAGATGGAAACTCGAATAACAGCAATATTGCTCGACCAGCACGACAATATTATCTCTATAACAATGTTGCCGTGTGTGGAGAAAATATTACTGGACACATGATTACAGCCAGTAAAAAAGTTCTCTTTCTAAATGCATTCTTTATCCTCTAATGTAGAGTGGAATTTTTTTTTCTACATTTGATTAATTTACAAAATATAAAAAATCTGATGTAACTGGCGCACAGCACACAACTCTCTTTAATCCTTCGGTAAGAGGAAGTTGTGCACCGTGCTTTTCACACCAGATTTTTTGTGTCGAGATATATTTAGTTTCCCACTTATTAGATTTGAACGTTTGGTTTCTTTTCAAACAAAAGTTCTATATAATTTTTTCTGGCTCCTCCTTCAAGTCCAGATCAATGTCCATAGATTCGATTATTTGATTTCTCCGACATAATAAATTTTTACTTTCTCTTACCTATGTATATATGTAATATATATATATATATATAGAAAGTATTGGATTCATGTCAAAAATTCGATGTCGAGATTTTGATGGATTCAGGTTGAGGTCCCCTGAATCCAAAAAAAAGTGGTTTTCGCGACATGGTCTGTGTGTGTGTTCAATTTTAAGCATGAATGAATTGAGCTAAGAGGCTGAAATTTTATATTTAAGTTAAACACCCCCCGGGACCGGAAAAATAAGCTTTTAATCAAAATCGGCCAAAGAGTACTAGTACTTTACTGATGTACTTTTTCAGTTTTTTTTTTCAATTTTCTCAAAATTCACTCTAACGATTTTTTTTTTAAATTCATTAATCAATTAATTTTTGGATTCTCTTTAAAATGTATATTCTCATTTTGTCATTGAAACCTTCTGAAGCACACTTTACTCTTGTGCTTCATAGGAAAGATAGGAGAAATGGTTGCCATGGTAACAAAATATAAATATTTTCCCATACTTATAAATTTTACATCTTTCTGGGGGGACGGAGGAGGGGAAAGGGTTACCCACAAACCAAATATCCCGAACGTGGCGGGTAGGGAGCAAGATGTCCCTAATTTATTTAAGGCGTTAGGAAAAGGATTAGATAAAAAAAGCAAAATGCCTAAATTATATAAATAATAAATTAATAAATATTGTAAAAAAATGAGAGGGAAGGGGCGGGGGAAACGAGAGGGTGAGGGGGTGGGAGGGGGAAGGGAAAGAATAAATGAGTGATTTTTTATTTATTTAAAAAAAAAAATTTACATCTGAATTCATATGTTCCATACTGTCGGGAACTAAATATATGTCGACACGAAAAAATCTGGTGTGACCTTCGGTAATCGAAAGTTGTGAGCTGTGCGCCAGTCACACCAGATTTTTGCTTTTTAATTTACTGTGTCTTTTATACGAATATAAAATGTTTTTTTTTTCGAACCATTTCTATTATTGTTTATTATTTTGCATATTTAATGTCCTGAATAAATTAATCATTGAGGTTAAATAAATAAAAAATTTAATTTATTCTCGGATAAAAATCTTGTATCATAATTTAAAAAAAAATTTTTATTTAATTTAGGGTCACAGGTAGATAGGGAGAGGGAGAGGAGGTTGTAGAAAGTAGCAAGTGCGAAGTCGGGGCTGCTACAAAGCCCAGTAGTCACATTTATCTAACATATTATATATATATATGTCCGAGGCGTGCCGCAAAAAGGATGGGTGTTTACCGACAAAGTTTGCATAAAAGGAGCGAGTGAGAGGGGGAGATTGAAGACCAGTGAGTGGGAAAGAGATGGGGATAGTGCAAAAGAGATGGCAGAAATGATCTATCGTCATCTTGTGCTGTTTGAGGCAGAGATGCTTATGAAAATGAACCGTTTTATTCCAACCCAACTCTCTCATGGGTTTACAAACATATTTACTTACTCCTTTCAGAAACTATTTTTATTGAGGAATATAAATTTTTTAATACTGTTGATTAGACATGTTAGAGAATTTGTTAGCTAGCGGAATAAACACAGTTAAAAAAATCTGGTGGACTGGCGCACAGCACACAACTTTCTCTTACCTTCGGTAATCGAAAGTTGTGTTCTGTGCTTGTCTCACCAGATTTTTTGTGTCGACATATATTTAGTTCCCGACAGTACGTAACATTTGAATTCAGATGTAAAATTTATAAGTGTGGGAAAATATTTATATTTTGTTACCATGGCAACCATTTCTCCTATCTTCCCTATGAAATATAAGAGTAAAGTGGCCTTCAGAAGATTTCAATTGCAAAATGAGAATATACATTTTAAAGAGCATCTAAAAAATAATTGATTTTTGAATTTATAAAAAAATCGTTGGAGCAAATTTTGAGAAAATCGAAAAAAACTGAAAAAAGTACATCAGTAAAGCACTAGTACTCTTTGGCCGATTTTGATAAAGCTTATTTTTCCGGTCCCGGGGGTGTTTAACTTAAATATAAAATTTCAACCTCGTAGCTCAATTCCTTCATGCTTAAAATTGAACACACACACACCCACACACCCACCCACCCACCCACACAGACAGACATGTCGCGAAAACCACTTTTTTGGATTCAGGGGACCTCAAAACGAGATCCATCAAAATCTCGACATCGAATTTTGACATGAATCCAATACTTTCTCTCTATATATACCGTATATTACATATATACATAGGTAAGAGAAAGTAAAAATAATAGATGTTTTTTTACTTTCTCTTACTTCTATGTATATGTTAATATGTATAGAAAGTATTGGATTCATGTCAAAAATTCTGTCGAGATTTTGATGGATATACACGTTTTGAGGTCCCCTGAGTCCAAAAAAGTGGTTTTCGCGACATGGTCTGTCTGGGTTCAATTTAAAGCATGAAGGAATTGAGTTAGGAGGTTGAAATTTTATATTTAAGTTAGTCACCCCCCTAGGGCGTGAAAATAAGCTTTTAATCAAAATCGACCAAAAAGTACTAGTACTTTACTGATGTTTTTTTTAATTTTCTTAAAATTCCCTCCAACGATGCTATTATAAAATCAAACTTCTTTATTACAAGACATTATTTCGGCCAACTTTATTGTGCCATCTTGAGTTGTATAAGAGATATTTAGAAAATAGAGTTGTTCGTCTGTCCATAAGCCAGACATATATTAATATAATGACCTATGTATAAAATAACAATTCAAATATATGTTCAAAAATATATTTGCAATTATACCAAGGGCCGCGGGTTCCGACCCCAAGTAGTCCGATTTTATTTAAGGCGTTTGGATACCAATTGGCTTAAATAATAATGCCTGGACCCCGAGTTGCCGAAAAGGCTGTGTATTATATGTGAGTGTGAATGAGAAAAAAGTGTGAGTGTTAAAAAAAAAAATAAATTGCCAGCCAATAAATCTTACATAAAAAAACACATTGATTTTATTCTTTGTTCATAGCCACCTGAATACAACAGAATAAGCTTCCGTACATTCTAATTAATAAAAAAAAAATAAATAAATAAATTGTATTGTTATTTTATATACTAGCCATTGTATATGACTGGCTTATGGATAGGCGAACAACTCTATTTTCTAAAAAACTCTTATGCAACTCAAGATGGCACAATAAAATTGGCCGAAACGTCCTGTAATAAAGAAGTTTCATTTTATAATAGAGATTCCTGCCTGGCTGCATTCCTCTTCATTTTTGTTATTGAATTCTACACAGCCATTTTCTTAATTAATTATTAGGAACCGACCGAATATTCGGTTTCGGTTTCGGGCAGTTTCGGCCAAAAAGTAGCCGAAACTTTCGGCCGGCCGAAACCTTAGTCTGAAAAGATGGGATGAGACTTGCATGCAAAAAAAAAAAAAGTTCAAATGATTTGCAGTTGAGGGTGAAGAAAAAGGTGGAATAGGTGCGGAAAAAATTTAGTCCCGCTAAAAAAAAAGGGAAAATGATTAGAATTTTGTATAGCAAATCCAAGTTTCGGTTTCGGCCGAAACTATGATTGAGCCGAAATTCGGTTTCGACTGAAAATCTTGTTTCAGTCGGGCGCTATTAATTATATACTTTCCATTACCCTTCATTGACTCTTGACACCAATTTATAGCTGTTATAATCATAATAGGGTAGGCAAATGAGCAAAGAAGCTAGGGTTTTTATTTATTTATTTAATCAACAAGGCTGACGTTTCGGTTCCGCGTTAGAACCATCTTCCAAGCTGGCGAACTCATACATTGTTCAATCAAACCTTTATAGCCTATAATAAATATACACAGCACTCGAATGCCATCGTTGAGTCCAAAAACACTATTTGCCTGTGTTTATTTTTTTTTAAATTTAATAATTTTTATTTACTTAATAAAGTTCCCATTCACAAATTCGAGACTACATTTACTCCCTTGTTTGTCACTTTCAATCTCGAATTTAGAGAGAAGCCCGAGTTTATTTAGATGGAATAAGTTTGCTTGTTATTGAAGTTTTCAACTTCCTTTTGGAGTTGTTCAAACTCATTAAATAGGAATTGCTACTAGCATATAAATAACTTATTCCTGAACACATGAAGATTCTTTTCGAAAGTGAGTTGGGCGCCTACAAAGACGAGAGTTTATTAAATTATCTTTCTGTTTATATTTTTATAGAATATGAAATTAATATATATAAAGATATTTAATCAATTTTGCGATAGATGAATTGAAAAATTGTCTAAAGTAGGTGAACTTTAACGGGAATACGTCAATAAAATCAGTTAATAGGGGATATGTTCCCAAAGAATGACTCGACGCTTTATCATATTTAAAAAACTCATTTGATGACCTCGAATGATTTTTTTATCCTTTAATCGCAAGCTCAACTCTTGGCCCCTGATAATGGGGGCTTTTGTCAAATTCTGTCATTCATTCCGATAGCTAATATATGCCCATATACGAGTGATGAACTGCCAGAGATAATCTATTCGAATTGCCTATGCAAAGGGTAAAGGGTGCAAATGGAAAGCTAAATTCTATCGTTCTCATCCGCTCATCTATTAAATTTATCAATCCAAATTTAATCCAATTTTTCGACACGACCTTTCAGATGTAACTATAATGAAAGCAGAGTAAATTATACATAATTTATAAAAGAAATGTTGTGACTAATCGCACAGCACACATATTTCTCTTACCTTCAATAAGGTAAGAGAAAGTTGTGTACTGTGCCTGTCACACGAGATTTTTTGTGTCGAGAAATATTTAGTTGCTCTTAGCACCTAAGTTCCAAACTTGATGACGCTGAGCTACGAATGTTTCCACATTAATAAAGTGTACTTCAAACAATTTTCACGAAAAATTTCACTGATATACCGGGTGTTTCATAAGTCAGTTTACCGAGTAAGTGTATTTGTTAGAAGCAAATAATAAATCAATTTTATTTATATTGTAATTTAATTGAAACTGAATTTACACTACACATAGATATGAATTTCCACGAGCAGTGTCATTAAAAAAATATGAACCTACGATGCCATCACTCCAAATACCAGCCATGTTGTTTACTTATTCGGTATACTGACTTATGAAACACCCGGTACACTTTAAGCCCTCGGAGCTTGGTGTAGGGGTTAACCTGCTAACCTCGTATACCAACAGTCGCGGGTTCAAACCCCAGACAGTCCGATGATTTTATTTAAGCCATTTGGATACCAAATGCCTGGACCCCCAATAGACAAATTTACATATAACGGTTAAAGTCTTAAATGGCCTAAGTTGCCGAAAAGACTGTGTGTATGTGTGTGTGAATGAGAAAAAAGTGTGAGTGTGTGAAAGAGCGTCTAAAAAATAATTGATTTATGATTTTTAATCAAAATCTTTGGAGCGAATTTAGAGAAAATTGAAAAAGTACTTCAGTAAAGTACTAGTACTTTTTGGCCGATTTTGTTCAAAAGCTTATTTTCACCCCTTGGGACACACAGACAGACCATATTGCGAAAAACACTTTTTTGAATTCAGGGGACCTCAAATATCCTTCAAAATCTCAACATCGAATTTTTGACATGATCGCAATACTTTCTCCCTATCTTCTTCTTTCTTCGCCTAATTATTCCCGCGGTGCGGGGTCGGGAAGGGCTTTTGCAACCGGGAAGGAATAGAACAGGCCGGACCGTCGCACGGTCTGACGCCTGTTGAAAATATAGAAGGGGAGAGACTGGCATGCAAAGAACAGAAATACTGCCAGTCCCAGCGAGGGTAGCTCGTGGTCGCTATCCACGTACCCACAAGATGTGGGTCCCTGAGCAAAGCAATACTTTCTTCTCATATATTTCATCTATAGGGTAACAACAAGTATCGTTAACAACAGTATAGGCCCTATTATTTAAAAAAAAAATTTTTTTGACTTAAAATAAATTGAATCTTTGAATTAAATAGGCTGAAAAAATTTTCTGTCTAGAAAATTTTTTCCCTTCACTTTTTATTAAGTTTTTTTTATTTTTATAAATCACATCTTTTAATTAAATTCAGACCTCCATTTTTTAATTTATTGTAATTTTAATAACAAAAGCACAAAAAGGGAGGGAGGAATGATTCTTTTATATCCCAAGATTAAACATAAATGCCCCTTTTAAGAATCTCAATTCTTTTTTTTTTATCGCCTTATTGTAGAAAACAATCGGCTCGGAAGGCTTGGAGGTTGTCTTCACAAAAGCATAATTATAATTAGCCTCTTCCTACTAAGCTATAATTACCCTAGGCTAATATCAGTGTTTTAATTCTTTTTATAGAATACGGAGTCAAAAAAAAAAATGGAATTTAAGAATTTATTGAAGGGACTTTCAAAGCAAGAACAACTTTCAAACTTCCATTGCTATCATGCAAACTGACCCAACAATAATCATTCATTCAAGTGCATTTTCCAATATATTCCTGGTAATAAAAATATTTTTTATTATATATAGGGTGTCCGAAAAAGAACTCCCTAGTTTTAAGAAACTGTTATTTAATGTAAAATATACATATTCCAGTGACTAATACATTAAATGAAAGGTGACTTAATAAAGTTTTTTTACCACTAGTACACCTCGATATGCGATCCATTTGTGGACCAATCTCCCTCCAGGTATTAGTTAACATATCAGGTGTGACCGATGCTACTGCAGCTAAGATTCTCTGACGATGATGGTCAATGTCACGTATCTTCTCTGCATACACAGACTTCTTGACATAACCCCACAGGAAAAAATCCAATGGTGTTATGTCTGGGCTTCTTGGGGGCCATGCGATTGGGCCACCTCTACCCATCCATCTTGCTGGGAAACGGGCATTTAAGACTCAGCGCCCACTGGATTTTTTTCTGTGGGGTTATGTCAAGAACTCTGTGTATGCAGAGAAGATACGTGACATTGGCCATCTTCGTCAAAGAATCTTAGCGGCAGTAGCATCGGTCACACCTGATATGTTAACCTGGAGGGAGATTGATCCACAAATGGGTCGCATATCGAGGTGTACTAGTGGTAAAAAAAACTTTATTAAGTCACCTTTCATTTAATGTTTTAGTCACTGGAATATGTATATTTTACATTAAATAACAGTTTCTTAAAACTAGAGAGTTCTTTTTCGGACACCCTGTATAACTAAAGCCCAGATTTTTATGCAGTAAAAGTTTTAAAATATTATATATACCGTTATATATAACAAAAATATCTAGTAAATGGCTTCCAATTATAAAATGCCAACAGGCCGGTTTATTCTATAATTCTATTCTAATTCATAAAGGAAAATTAAATGCGAAGAGCTATAGAAACCCCGTATTGGGACTATTGCGTAACATTTGTAACTAATTTCTAAACTTCTGCTTCTTCTTTCAAAATAAAATTATCTTTTGTTTCGGCATTCTTCTATTGATTTTTGTTTTCGAGTTATTTAGTTTTAAAATGAACAAGTCTTTGCTGCATACCCTATATTCATTAGGTCTAAAAGAAAATTAATGTCTTCAAGAATATATCAATAATTATATTGCAGGAAGAGAATACACTCCAATAATGTTTTCCCTAAACTTAAGGTCCATTGACCCGGAAGAGCAATTCGACAATTGGCAATTGGACGGTCGTCGAATGTACCCTTTGGGAGGGAGTTGTAATTGCGGCTAATAGGACTCGACAATCAACCTAGTTACTTGTCTGACATCTATTACTGCTCCGTCTGAAACACTTCCTGATTTATTGCAAGATCAAGCCTCGATTTAAGATCCTAATTGTTTAGTTATTGCTATATAATGATTATGACATAAATCTGGACCATATTACAAATCATCACTTGTTCAAATGAAAGAGAACAACAACTCTCATTAATGACTTCTTGTATTTTTTATAGGTGAATGAACTTAATTTAGATCTATCTTATTGAATTTAAGATTGGAAAAATATGAAAGAACAATAAAAAGGACATTGACTTCTCCAATATTCTATTTATTTATTTGTCTGAGGCATAGGCGCCGGAACTAGGGGGGGGGGGACAAGGGTGCATTCCCCCCCCCCTGGCATCCTATAGAAGGAGGCAGAGGGGGCAATATGTCTTCTTTTATTTCATTTATTTTTAAAAATGATACATTTTTACTTTTGAAAAATAAAATCTTTTAAATTAAAAAAAAAAATTAAAAGAGTAAGAAATTCATTTTTTTCAAAAATATTTTATATAGACCCTTTGTATTTCTAATTTCTAAAATTAATTAATAATTTTCTTCAAATTGTATAAATATAGTCTAAAAAATTTTTTGATAAAATCACTAGCAAATTTTTTGAAATTTTAATTTTATTAAAATTGTGATTTTATTTAAAATTTTTAAAGCTTTATAGTAGATTTGTTTTTGTTTTAAACTATTTGAACATATTAAATTATTTCAATTTTCTAAAAAAGATTTTTGCCCCCCCCCCCCTTGATTCAAATTAGTTCCGGCGCCCCTGGTCTGAGGTGTTTTGTCGCATCTAAAATTCTAACTCTAACCACATAAATAAATCTCATGCGTTGAGGAGAATTAATTCAGAGGGCACTCGCTGAATTAAACAAATTGTCTCTTTTTATTTGCAAAACAATAGTTAAAGAGGTACGAATCTAAATATTCTTCTAATCTAATCCTGGCCCTTACCTTTTCACCCAAAAAATGCAAAATTCGTCCTATACTATTATGCATTAATAAACACTTTAGAAGTAATTTTTTATCTTTGCAAGCTGATTTTATACCCCGAGGATGTTTGGAGGCCTGGTATCGATTGGGCCCAATGCCCTTGGGGGGCCCCATCTGGCCTGAGGGCTCTGCCCTTCTGGTTAATAAAACAAGCCACTTTCCTCGAGGGATGAAATGGCTTCCCAATCATAATGTTCAATTCATCTTAAAATAACAGCTTTAACTTCATTTTGAAATATTTATCTTAATCTGAGAAAATCTTATTCTTATTCATTGAAAATCTTTAAAGCCGTTTTATTATATTATAAAAGTCAGCATTTGAACTTAAGACTTTTAAAGAAAGTATAATGATTTAAACAAGAAAATTTCGAAAATATCCTTAAAGAGATAAGATACAGCAATGCGCCGCATAGTCCGATTTCTCTATTGTTTGAAATTTTACAATAAAACCTTTACTTTCTCTTACCTATGTATATATGTATATATATATAGAGAGAGAAAGTATAGGATTCATGTCAAAAATTCGATGTCGAGATTTTGATGAACATACATGATTATGACATATATATCTGGACCATATTACAAATGATCACTACCTGAAAAGTGGTTTTCGCGACTTGGTTTGTCTTTGTGTATGTGTCTGTCTGTCTGTGAACAAAATATCTCAAGAATTAAAAGAGATAGGAGGTTGAAATTTTATATTTAAGTTAGCTACCCTTTACAAAATCGGCCAAAGAGTACTAATACTTTACTGATGCACTTTTTCAGTTCTTTTCGATTTTCTCAAAATTCGCTCAAACGATTTTAATTAAAATTCAAAAATCAATTATTTTTTAGATGCTCTTTAAAATGTATATTCTCATTTTGGCATTGAAATCTTCTGAAGACCACTTTACTTTTATACTACATAGGAAAGTTAGGAGAAATGGTTTCCATGGTAACAAAATATAAATATTCTCCCATGTTTATAAATTTTACATCTTGAATTCAAATGTACTGTACTGTCGGAAACTAAATATATCTCGACTGAAAAAAATCTAGTGCGACCAGTCACACCAGATTTTTTAAACAATAAGAGACAATTGAATTAATTTAGCGTATCTTGGCTTTTGACTGGGTCACAAAGCGGAAAGCAAAATCTTTTTGGAAAGGAAATCTAATAGTTGGCACCAAGCAACAATAATTATGTCTTGTTAATGTGCAAACAAGGGACTTGTTTGCCCAATTTAATTGAAATAAAGCCTATATATAATTTTTATTTTCTAAATTACACTTAAACAACAGAATATTAATTTTTCGCATTGGTTCACTGGCCAATAGCTTATTTTATTTAATTTTAATTTTTTTTTTTCCCAAGGTTCGTTTCTCTTGTGCAACATTTCGGAATTATAAATTGCATAACCATTTCCTGTTTTATGATTGACATGTTAAAAAGATATTAGAAGCCCTGATGTTGTCTAATTAGAACGAAACTTATCCATCAAGTTGACCAAAAAATTATATATTGAATTTTCCATCTCGTACAACTTGAAAATCTGTGTTATCTAAAAATAAAGTTTGATTTCACCTCTAAAATCGAATTATAATTTTCTTAATATTTTCATGATACCTTGTTTCCGACGATGTATAATAAAACAGTCTTTAAAAAAAGATATCTCTTTTAACAGGGCATTTTTTTTTTTTTTTATAAAAATAGATTTTGAGGGGAGTCAAACCCCATCTTTTCTTGGATTTTAAGGGGCCTCGGGAGCGAAGTGGTTACTCATGTTTTTCCCGCTAAGATGGCGTTGTGTGTCATAAAAAGAATCAAGCAAAAAACTGAAATTACTATAGGGCTTTTTCTTTCTTCGAAGGCCCGTTTTTGCCACTCGATATTCGCGGTATATGTGCAGCCCACCGTAGCACATAGGAGTATTTGTTCAATAAACCCGGACAAAAGTCGAAATCACTAAGTTATTCAAAAGTCGCAATAAACTCATTGTTTCTCAAGCTAGATAACCGGTGCGTCCTAAGGTAGGCTTAAAAATTCCATGGCTCTACACTTGTTTACATACGAGCAGTCGGAACTCAGTCAATATCTAGATCGCATCTCTTTTGTTGTAGGCTGCTTCGATTGTGCTAATAGTTTGTATTGCTCTAGTATTTCCCTGTGAATGTTTTACAAGAAAAAGCTTTTGAATATTGCAGAAGGAGGTACGTACTATATTTTAAAACATAAATTGATTCATTTGCAGTCAGAATTTTACATTTACAAACTATTTTACGAAGCCATAATTTTGCCATACATTTTTAGTTCAATTTTCAGACAAAAGCATTTTTGTTTATGTGTCTGATCTTGTCGGGCTATAATTTATATACTGCCTTAAAATATAGTTATTTGACTATTATATACCACTCTTACATCTTCCCCCTAAATCCCCCATTTTGTTTTACAGTTACTTCAAATTAATGAGTAAAAAAAATGAATTATTTCAAGAAAAACAAAATGTCGGACTTAAGGGATGATGTAAGTGTGCTATATAATAGTCAAATAACCATATTTTATGGCTATATATAAATAATAGCCAGAAAAGATCAAACACATAAACAAAAATTCTTTTGTCTGATAATTAAACCAAAAATGTATGCCAAAAATTTTGGCTTCGTAATATAGTTTGTAAACGTAAAATTCTGACTGAAAATGAATCAATTTATGTTTTGAAATACAGTATCTAAGTAGTAAGCTCAGAATTTACTATTTCCTTCCAAAAACTTGGGGGGGGCGGTCGCCCCCCGCCCCATTGTCACCCCCCCTTAAAATAGCTTCCCTGTTTATGGCTACCTTAGGAGGGACCGGTTATCTGTTGAATAGCTTGAGGAACAATAATTTTATTACGACTTTTGAGTAACTTAGTGATTTCGACTTTTGTCCGGGTTTATTGAACAAATACTCCTATGTGCGTAGGTGGATCAATTTAATTAGAGGTTCTTTGAATAGGTCGTATAACTCAAGCGTTTGGTCGAATCTTCCAAGTGACCGATGTCCGTACAATTTCCTCTGGAACCTGTCTAGCACATTCGACGATTTTTATCCATGTCTCATTTCCGAAACTGATCTCATTAAATCATACTTCAACTGGAGACAGTTTAAATTTAGTAATTCACTGTTTTTCAACTATTACGCATTGTTATATTAGACCAGAGCACCACTCAAAAATAGGAAGAAAAACCTCTTTGGGATCTGTTCAATCTAACAAATACAAAACATAATATTTGTAAATAGATAATAATAATCATTTAATTACCTCCAAAGAACGTTGAGCGTCTGGAAGCGAGTTCTTTCTCAAATTCCCTTAATCCTTCAACAACTGGCTTCATTAAGGCGTCTATTGACTTTTTCTCTTTATTTTCGTAAGTCGCATAAGTGGGTTTTATAACTATCTAAAAAAAATAGGAAGAACTAGTTCAGACTTTGAAGGATTACTCTAATTATTTACACGTTTTAAAGCAAGAAAGGAATAAAATATTTATTCAGCTGATGACATCATTGCAATTTGACTGTATCGCTCATATGCAGTAGCGTAGCCAGGATTTCTGCTTGGGGGGGGGGGGCCAAAAGTTTTTGAACCCCCCCCCCCCCCCCTTTTTCCAAGAAATTTAAAGTGGAGAAATTTTTTTAGATAATATAATAATTATAAATAAAAAACAAATAAAAAAAATTTTTTTTTTCTTGAAATAAAAAAAAATTTTAATACAAAATTCGTAAATATTAGAGATTTTTTTCAATTATTTATAAGTTTTTGTTTTTAGATTTTAGAATTTAGGAGAGTTAATAAAATAATTATTTAAAAAAAAATCATTAGTGAAAACAATAGGTATTTTTTTGTTTTGGAGAAGGCTTTGGGGGGGGCCCGGCCCCCCTGGGCCCCCCCTGAATACGCCACTGCTCATATGAAAACCATCATAGGACCTAAAAAGTCAAAGAATTTTCTTGTGCACATTTAAGTGTTCTTATTAAGATTTTTTTCCTTCTAAATGATCTCTCTAAAAATAATTCAGTTTTAAAAGAATTGCCAATTCCATATATAGTTGGTGAAAAACAAAGTAACCACTGTGAATCCAAAATATGAAAATATTTTACATATATTTTAAAGAGCATCTAAAAAAATATTGATTCATGAATTTTAATCAAAATCGTTAAAGCCAATTTTGGTGAAATCGAAAAAAACCTCGAAAAACTATATCAGTAAAATATTAGTACTCTTTGGTCGATTTAATTTATAAGCTTATTTTCACGTCTCATGAGAATAGATGACTTAAATATAAAATTTCAACCTCGCAGCTCATTCTCTACTTGCTTTATTATGAACACTCACACCAACAAAGACTATTTTGCCGGACCCAAATTTGAGCTCAATAAAAATTTCATCGAATTTTTGACATGGATGTCATAATTTCTCTCTATATATACATATAATAGGTAAGGTAAAGTAAAAAGTACCCCCTCCAAAAAAATAAATAAATAAATTAAACACTGAACTATAATCATGGAAGAGTGAGGAGCTCAAATACGACTTAACCATAGTTTTTTCTTGAATTATTACCTAATATTTTAATACAAATAATTAAGTCTCTATCTGATGATAGAACCACAATTTTTAGTATTACACATGAGTTTCCGGAGGTGGAAAAAAAAACGATAACAAACAGGAAATGAAAAATATATAACAGTGAATAAATTTCCCTTTGCTTACATTTCCAAATAGTTGAATGAGTTCCTTGTCTTTCTTCTTAAGACTTTCATCTTTAGGATAGAGAGGTGGCTCAGGGTATTCCTTATCAATCCAATCTGCAATATCCAAAGATTCAATGATGACTCCTTTCGCTCCAGCATCCAAAGCTGGAACCTTTCCTTCAGGATGTAAAGAAAATATCCATTCGGGTTTGTTCTAAAAAAAAATTAAACGAATTCAAATTTTATTATTTTTTTTAAGTTAAAGACTGGACTTTTTCGGCATCGGAGGCCATTTAGACAATTCAATTGAAATAAATTTTTGTCGCACTAAGGAATGCGAATCCCTGACCCCTAGCACAAGAGCCAGAAACTATTAATGTGGAGTTTTGTCATTTTTATTTACCTTCAGATCAACGTTAACAATATCATGAGGAACATTCTTGGCAATCAAAACAATCCGAGCTCGTTGTGCGAAAGGGCAGAAGAGCATACTATAAAGCCGTAATTTGCCTCTTTGTTTAGGCGGACAATCAGATCCTGTAAAAAAAATAAAATTCTCATAATCGGCTTTTCATGCTATTGCTATTAACTTTAAAGCTGGACAAAAAAAACAAAAATTGCATTCATCAGGGGCATATATAGGGGGGGGCGAGGGGACCCGGGCTTCCCCCCTGAAATTTTTCACTTCTATACGGGTATATCGACAATACCTATCTAAAATTTTGTTTGAAAAAGTGTATCTCAAAAATAAAAGAAATAAAAAAATGAAATATATTAACATATAAGAAATTTTTTGTCTTTCTGACGGCCGCTCAGATAAAAATTTGGATTAAAAAAAACTCAGGCCCCTCGGGGCTGAGGTATATCCGCTATTTTAAAAATATTTTTATGTATGAAGGGGGTATTTAAAAATGGGTTCGCCCCCCCCCGAAAAAAATTTCGATATACGCCCTAGGGGCATTCATGTGTTTATTATAGCTTTTGTGGTTTGAATTATTATTATTAGGGGAAT
>JAKCPI010020410.1:0-12317 GCA_023213315.1 Euborellia annulipes | reverse complement strand
TATTCTTAACCCAGAGTGAATAAGATAAGCTAACGTCATCACATAAAAGAAATTTTAGGTAAGCCATATTGAGTGAAAATTGGTTGAAGAAATAACTTGATAAAGCCCTGAAGCCGTAGAGGAAGGACTCTTGAACTAATTAATACCTTAAGGGTCAGAGGTTCGCTTTCCGCTTTCGTCTTAAGAATTTCACAAATTTTTATAACACTTTTTTTTTTTTTAAATGGCCTCAAATACTAAAAAAGACCTTTAAAAAAATATTATCTTGAAAAGAAGAAATTCGATGGCTGAGTGATATTCAACAGGATTATGTGGATGTAGGAACGCAGCATGGGTAAAAATATTTTTAATATCGTCTACGTTTGGGAACGCATCGTTCTCTCCTCAAACTGATGTCATCGAAAATTTGGTGTTAAACAGGCAAAATACAATCAATCTTGACAAGTATTTTTTATAAAAATAAGGCAAAAGATAAATGAACAATTCATAAAAATTAGATAAATAAAAATACTTGTAAAGATTGATTGTATTTTGCCTGTTTAACGCCAATATTTTCGATGACCGTAGGGCCTGAAGATGGAACTAGGCGTTCCCGAAACGTCGTGACGATATTTAAAACTCTACTGTTAATAAATATTACCTTGGGTTTCATTATCTTGATAATTCGATTATAAATTCCTTTCTACAGAGATGAATTTAGACTACTGATTTCATACTCTAATGATAAAAGGGGCAGGTTAATTTTCTAAAAGCACATTAGCTGGGCATACACGGAAGGTAGAACTGTCGGGTTGGACCGGGGCGGTCCAATCTGGCGGGTCGATCCGCCACGGTTAAAACTTTCGTTGTCAGAATTTGGCTTAAAAAAGTGGAGAGTTTGATCTGTCCGGGTTGGACCGGGGCGGACCAATCTGTCGGGTCGATCCGCCACGGTTAAAACCGTCATTATCAATTTCGTTTAAAAAACGGAGAGTTTTGATCTGTCGGGTTGGTTGGGGCCGGATGATCTGCAGGCCGGCTAAAATAACGCAGTTAAAACCTTACGGGTTAATAGTCATCACTCAAACATTAAAGACCACAGGTCAGCCCATGCCTGGTTGGCCCTTACGAAGATGACCGTATGTATCGGCCAAAATCTTTGGACCGCGGCAGTTTTAACCGCTGATTTGACCAAATCCGTGGACTTTCGTCTTGACGAAAAGTTTTGCCTGCCGACTAGACAGATCAAGTCAAAAATCCATTGGAATTTCCAAGAAAAATGGAAATAGAAAATTATTAAAAAAAAGTAATTAATCCCTTTCTTCTCCTTTAAATAAAATCTTTAGAGTATCTGATTCTGAGCTGCCAAAGAGTAAGTTTACAAGGTCCCCTGAGTCCATTTAAGTAGTTTTTGGAATGATGTCTGTGTGTATGTCTGTGGTATTTTGCACACATAAACTAGATGTAAGGTCAAGAACTGAAAAGCTTTGGTAAACATCGGACCATTAGGGGGGCGCTTTTTAGAAAGAGGAGCCAATATTTTTTATTACATAACCTATAATTTTTTTGTATATTCAGAAACTAGACTTTCTCGAGTAAAATGCTAGGTCTATATAATATTTGTATCCTAATTTGCCATGACCTTAAACGATATTTAAAAAAAATAATAATAACTAAATTTGTTTTTGTGAATGGTGGTCAACTAAAATATTTTTAGAACATATTAATAAGCTTAATTAATGGTGATAGGGGGAGGGATAACTTATTTTCTTTAAAAATAAATTTGTAAAAAAAATTTTTGAAGTAACATGTCCTCCCCTACCCCCTCCAAAAATCACGACTTAAAAGAGATGGTCCGGGGCGGTCAAAACTGTCGGCTTGTCCACTAACGAAAATATCAGGCGTGAGTTCGGACCCGCAGTCCAATCTGTTAGATTGATGCGTAGCAGTCAAAACTGTCGCTTGCTCACTAACGAAAAGATCAGTCCGTGAGTTTGGACCGCAGTCCAATCTGTTAGATTGATGCGTAGCGGTCAAAGCTGGCGCGGCTCGCCCACTAACGAAAAGATCCGGATCGTGAGTTTGGACCACCAGTCAATCTGTTAGATTGATGCGTGGCAGTCCAAAACTTGCGCGTGCTCGCCCACTAACGTAAAGATAAATCCGTGCGTTTGGACCGGCACGGTCAAAACCGACAGTTCTACCTCTCCGTGTATGCCCACCTATTGTAATTAAACCACTATTGTTGTGAGAATGTATGTTAAAAACAAAAAATACAGTATTTTGAAGTATATTTTTAACTCTGCTGTATGTTTGCCTTTACATCAGAGTCCTGAAGAAGAGAGGCGTTCAGACTTCCGAAACGTCGCGACGTTTGAATAGTGGAATTAAATTTTAGCCTGAATATACCTCCATAACAAGTGTTATTATTATTTCCCTATCTACACCAGGCTTTCCCAATATTTATTAATGTCTTGAGTAATATTTATTAATTTGTTCGTTCTGTCTGAAATTTTATAAAATTACAAATGTAAAGAATAAATTTATTTTTCTGAATGTAAAAAGAAACCAACCTCTTATTTTCTAAAAAGTAGAGATTTTTTTTAGTGAGTTTCTAAAAAATATTGAAAAAGTGGAAGTTAGTCAAGTGGAAAAGGGGTGAGATGGATCTAGGCCTCCTGGGGACGGTCAAAGTGAAGAAAATTATTCAAAAAAAAATAAAGTGACACCCGGAAATAAAAATTTAGAGAGGGATTTGCCTCTCAAACAAAGGATCGCCCCCTCCCCCTTGTGATTCCACCCTATTAAAAAGCGACCCTCGACACGCAACCTTTTATTTTCCCATAAGAAAATGGGATTCAAATAAAATTTTGAAATGTAAATGTAGTGTATTGTTTATATATAATCCCCATAAGGTCAAGGGACGATAGTATAAATACAATAATGCGTAAAGAAAAGTTGCTAGATAATATTTCAATTATTACTCAAGACCGAAACGTAGCATAGAAGGCCTAATAAATGAAATATTATATAGCTATTCTTCTTTTTTGTTTTACACATTAACTATGTTCTAGTTATAAAATGCACATCTTGTAATATAAATGCAATGTATCTAATAAATAAGATTTTTTTTTTAGTTCACATCTAACTAAAAAATTTCCAAAAAAGGATTTTTTTTAAATCAAAATTTTAAGATTAAAAAAAAAAATCATTTTCTTGAAATTTTTTTTCCTGGGGGGCCCGAGCTCTTTAAGCTAAAATTTTGAAATTTCAAATAAAAAAAATCATTTTTTGGAAATTTTTCCCTGAGAGGGCCCGGGCCCTTTAAGCTAAAATCTTAAAATTTCTATAAAAATAAAATCATGTTCTTGAAAATTTTGATTTGATTTGAGCTTAAAGGGTCCGGGCCCCCTCAGGAAAAAATTATTAGCTCAAATCAAATAAAAAATTTCAAGAACATGATTTTTTTTATTGAAATTTTAAGATTTTAGCTTAAAGGGCCCGGGCTCCCTCAGGAAAAAATTTCCAAAAAATGTTTTTTTTTTTTTTTATTCAGAAATTTTAACCATGAAAATTATTTTTTATTAGAATTTTAAGTTTGGACTGCAAGGGGCCCGGGCCCCGGGGATATAGCCCCCCTGCACAACTTTCAATTACCGAAGGTAAGAGAAAGATGCGTGTTGTCGCACCAGATTTTTTTATCATCCTATAGTGTAAAGCCCTATTTTGGCCAAAGCTCTTATTTTTCGAAAAATGTTATTAAAATTGATTACAAATCGTATTAAATAAAAAAAAAAGGAAGGTATAGTCTATTTAATTTTAAGCCGAGAGATAAAAAGAGATCAAATTTTAATTTCCAAAGTCCATTCAAATGATGATTCATTTTTATCAGCAGAAATATTAGAACTAATTTATATACAAATAGGGGATATGTAAAAATAGGCAAGTGATTGATGATGAAGAATCAAAACTCTTTTCTCTCCTTCTTATTTATTCCTGGAATAACTTGCAAAGGATCAATTAGAATGCGACTGAAGATTTGTTTTTATGAAGTGAAGAAGATATTGAATTTTTTATTATTAAGAAGCGATGAAGAGGAGGATTTTATTTATTTTCTTGTATAAATGAAAGGCGAAGTGAAGGAGAGCCAATAAAAGAGAAATGCAAATTTTTTCCTTTTAATAATCGATTCATCATGAAAAGAGAGAAAAAAAAATTGTGACGTGGCCGAATTAACGCTGGCTGCGTGGTTCGAATTTGTTTTATTTTTTAATAATAAATGATTGATTTAGAAATTTTAATATTTTTAAAATGAGATTATGATATATTGGCTAAATCTATAGAGAGGGAAAATATCCCTTTTTATAAGAAGAAAATCGATGGTTGAGTGGTAATTATCAGGATGTAGGCAGCCAGCAAAGAATAACTTTATTTAAATATCGCCGACGTTTCGGGAACGCATCGCTCCCATCTTCAGGACGACAAATTAGTCAATGTTGCTTAGATATTGATACATTTCGGCTCATACAAAAATAAATAAACAAATTTGCTATTTATGAGAATTGCATTAGGTGCAAATGGGCCCGAAACATCGCTACTGGCCAAGATTGAAAGCGTGAGTCTTTCAATCAAAGAAAGTTTTTCAATCTTGGCCAGTGATGTTTCATTTGCACCTAATGCGATTCTCATATATAGCAAATTTATTTATTTATTTTTGTATGAACCGAAATGTATCAATATCTAAGCAACATCTGAATATCTGAACAACAAAGGCAATGTGACGTAAAATGTTTAATATGCTCTCAAAGCAAATAAAGGAGGGACTAAATCAAGACATCTTCAAAAAAAAAGACTAAAAAGACATTTAATTGGAAGAACCATTTATTCATTGGAAGACTTTTTTTTGTAATTTTCTCTGTAGTGTCATTTGTGTTGTTTTGTAATCTGTGTGTGTGTGTGTGTTTTTTTTTTTCTCGCCATGTATAAATGTTAAAAATGCCATGTATAAAAGTTGACGCTTCCATACACAAGAATTTGTGTCTACAGGAAGGAAATAAATAATAATAATAATAATAACATTGACAATTTATCGTCCTGAAGATGGGAGCGATGCGTTCCCAAGAAACGGTTGCTAGGTTAAAAAAATAATTTTTGAAGGGAATAAGTCTAAAAGCTAAATTATATGGACTACTACGGGCCTTTTGCTTCAGTTCTAGTCAACTAGCAAATTTATCCGACTATAGCAAATTATCAATAAGTAGGCCAATAAGTATTATCAATAAGTAAGCCTACATTCGACCTTTATATATATATATATATATATATATATATTTTTTTTTTTTTAGTGAAATTTTCAATTTTTCTCTGTTGCGAAAATCATTTGAATTTTTTTTTTATGGGTGCGAATTTCATTCGACGTTTTTACTTTCTCTTTTTTTCGCTGGATCCCATGTATAAAGAAAGGACCTGAGAATAAAAGCCAGCATTTGATGGATTCCTCTCACATAATCTTTAATTAGTAGATATTTCGATCGGCATCATCCCTGATCATCATCAGTACAAAAAAAATTATTTGATGGAGGGCCCGTGTCATACCATGTGTAATTATATGTTTGTTTGTTTGTTTTTTTAAATAAGAAATGCAGATTTCTAAAAAGCGGGACATTTTTTAAAATCGGCTGGGCATTCCCCAAAAAGCGAGACGTATGGTCACCTTATACCGAACCCAAAGTCTTAACTAGTTAATTTCGATCTGGGCTCTTATTTAATCATGTGATTAGCTTAAATAGACGTGAAAAGATTCAAAAGCCAGGTTATCTGGGGGATAGCAAGTTAATTAGATGTCCTCCGACCTCTAGGCGTCATTTGTATTTATTTAAATTGATAAAAAGTTTAATATCATTTAGAGAACAAGATTTTAATCTCTCTCATTCTCTATCATCTGTTTTACAAATGAATTCCAGTTCTAACTGAACCAGAATCTAGAAATTGTTGTTATCTTGTGGGAAATCGAAATATCTAACCATAAGAAAAAAAATTCAAATGGAGGGGAAATACGATGTGTGAGTTAATTATAGCTATCTAGACTAGCTGAAATTTGGAAGTCAGCAATCATTAATTAATCATTAAAAAAGATGAATAATTATGAACAGCCAATAAAAAGTCTGTATGCAGATTCCAATCACCGGAGACGTTTCGGTTCTTTTTAATTTTTATTAATTTTGTCTTCTAATATGCAACCCAAGATAATATTCTTTTAATATAAGTTATATATAGTTAAGAGAAAATAATAATTTTTCTCTCTTAGCTATATGTTAAAAGTTTAAGATAATAAGGAATAATTTCCAAAGAAGAATGCAGCCAAATTTATTTCATTTAATTTTAATAAAAATTCTTAATCACTTGCTGACGTTTCGGTTCGGGTTTGAACCATCATCGGAGCTGTGATTTTGTCTTTATATTTTTAAACAATACATTCATACTACCATAATAGTCCGATGATGGTTCAAACCCGAACCTAAACGTCAGCAAGTGATTAAGAATTTTTATTAAAATCAAATGAAATAATTTTGGCTGCTTTCTTCTTTGGAAATTATTCCTTATTTTCTTGAACATAATACTACAGCTATAAAAAAATATTCAATTACTATATGTTGAAATATATGTTGATTGGATTCGATATTTTGATAGAAATACACGTTTTGAGGCTCTCTGAATACAAAAAATAAGAGTCCCGCAAAATGGTCTGTCTGTGAACAAAATATCTCAAGAAGGAAAAGCGCTAAAAGGGTGAAATTTGATATCTAAGTTAGGTACCCCCTGAGGTGCGCGAAAATAAGCTTTTAAATAAAATCGGTCAAAGAGTATACAAGCTGACAAGTTGCGTGTTGTGCGAATATCACACCAGATTTTTTAGCCTCAAATCCCTATAGGAATAAGATCTACATATTTATACTCATTGTCTTTTATATGTATAGGTATAAATAAGAACGTATTAAAATAAAATTGTTTTCTAGCTGTTATAACAAGAGCCAACACCTGAACAGCAAGCTAGGCTGCGTAATAATATGATTCATCCATATCTTTATAAATCATTGATTATTTTTCCACTTTCACTCTCATTATTATTATTATGTTATTAATTTGAAATTTTATTACTTATTATTGTTAATATTGAATTATAATGTAAGTTTTTATTATTATAAGAAATTTTATGATTGTGGATTGTCTATGATCATTAATTGAACGCAAGAGGGCAAACCTATCGGGATTACGGTCTCTTTTTTGGTACTCTAGAACAAAAACCTCTTACCCTAGGAATGAACAAAAGAAACAAATTTTAAAACAATAATATGCTATGATTTGTATAATAATTCGTCGTCGGCGGATATTCATGTTTAAAGAAAGGGTCCTTGAACGAGGAACAATCATTTCCTCGCTGTCTGTTTGAATAAACGATTTCTCATGAACCCAACAAGATAACAACAAAAAAAAAGCAAAAATACTTATATTTGAAAAGTTTTTACGGAAGTGAATGTATTGGATAGGCGAGAAAACAAAAAGAGGGGGGGGGGGGGGCCTCAGGTATGTTTTTTATTGAACAATTTGATGCTGTTTGAAATTTGATCTGGAAGAGCCAAGGCAAATCGCAACATCAAATCAAAATTATTTATCCATCACCTATTTTCAGTTATAAACGAGTTCAGGCAAATATATAAAGAATTTTGAAATTGTATGTAGATTGTTGAATATTTGTACAGATGGGGAAAATTTTTTTTTTTTTTGTTATTGATCCATCAAAATCAAGGAGAGAATTTTACAAATTTATTAAATTAAATTACAATTTTTAATGTAAAATTTTTTTAGGCTTGATGATGGTCAACGCATTGACCGAAACTTTTGTAAAATCCTATCAACCAATAAAAATAATATTTAATATTCTTCTATTTGCATACAAACATTCCAATTTTTTATTCTTCATATTTTATTAGAACAAGAGAGAGACGTTTCGGTCCAAGATTGTAAGATTATTTAAGTTAAATAAGTAGAAGTTTAAATGCATTTAGCAGCCAGGAGAATAAAAAATTCTTTTTTTGTTAGACAGCAACGAACAGAAACACAGTAAGATGCTATTTTCAATATTTTATAAATATTTGATCTTATACGACAACATCCACGTGTATATCTTAACCATCTTTTCCCCTGAAAAAAGGTCGCGATTAGCATCCGAAACGTCGAACACAAAAATAATTTAAAAGAAAAAAACCCCCCCACTTTACTGTTGATGATACCAACCCAGGACCGAAACGTCGCTCTTGTTCTAATATCTAAATCCACTTTACATTAACGCCAATCGCTTCTCTGTTTCAAAAGGATAGATAGATAGATAGATTTTTTATTTATGCTCTGAGGGCAGGCCTCCTGGAGCATCTGAAAATAACATGTACAGTGAGGGACATTATTAGTCCACCCATGCGTTTTCTACTTGTGATTATTTCATTGTTGTTATAAAAGAATAATTCGTTATATATATTAAATTTCAACTTTCTTAGTTTTGTCGTCACGGATTGTGACGTCATGACTTGTAGTGTCACGGCCCTTAACGTCACGGCTTGTAACGCGACATGCTGATAGAAGAGCCAAAAAATTTGGGAGGATAAAATAAAAATTTCACTTTAAAATGAAAATCTTTATTGCAAATTTTCTAGGTTTGAACCATGAAAGTTTCCATTATAAAATATATAATATTTTTTTTTTTAAACAATGAAATAATCACAAGTAGAAAACGCATGGGCGGGACTTAATATTGTCCCTCACTGTACATAATTCCGAATTAACTGATAACAATACTGTACTGTCTTGTTCTCCTTATTATTAATTATACATTCAGCCATTACTCGGCAGTTATAATAAATAATTTTATATTGAATGTGGAAATATTTTATAATTTTCAGATAAGTGAATTTTTTAAGATCCTGCAGATTTCTCAACCTGTCAGTTTCTTATCTATTTCAAATATTTTCTTTTGTTTGTTGTCTATCTGATCTATGATTAACGGTAAAAAAATACTTTTTTTTCTCATTGATGAGGAATTAGGAATTAGTTTAAAAAAAAATCGATCAAAGATAACAAAATAAAAGGTCTATTGTACAAGTTTCAGAAAATATTTATATAATAATAATAATAATCTACAAGCTTTTTTTTTTTTTTTCAACGATAAACTTTTATTAGGTGTAGATCTGCAAATTTTCAAGTAAAATTCTCCATATGAATAAAAAAGTTTGAGAAAATCTAATCAAATGGAATATTTTAAGAAGAAATCAAGAAACCTTTTTAGCATAGAAATAGTAAAAAAAAAAAAAAGTAGCGTCTCCGATTGTAATAAAATGGTGAAATTTAAAAAATAAAATAGAAAAATTATTATACGGGATTTGAAAGAAATAGATCTTTAGTCAAATATTCTAAATACGCTTCTCAAAGACGTTTCGTCAAAGAAACTGTTTTCATCAGGACAAATGCCTTAAATGGTGATTCAGTGTGTTAAGAAAAAATAAATTGCCTATAGGGGGTATGCGGTCAGATTCATTTCCCCACTGCAACAGCAAATTTAAATTCAATTGATACTAGCGACCGTAGGCACTAGTTGAAACCTGATAATATAGGGAATTGAATTTTATAACAAGCTGTGGCTGTTATGGAATTAATCAATGATATAAACAGGATGCAGCCAATAATATAAAGCATATTTACAAATATTTACAAATATTTCCAGCCATTAAATATTATTAAAGCATATTTTGATAAGACTACGAACGTTTCGGCTATGATCTAAAAAGCCATCTTCAGCCCTTCAAGAGTATATTTATATTATGAACATACAAAATAGATTTTATATTATTGATATATTATGAATTATCAACAAGTGAATATAAGAGCAAGGCCCTGAATGAAGAATTGAAATTTTATACTAGGTTATGTGTTTCAAAATTATTTTATTAACAAGAAGACTTTTCATAACTTCTCAAGATGACAAACCAAGTGTCGAAATACGTAGAGCTTCTGGGTCATAGATTTGAGGTCGAAAGAGATCCGTCCTGAACGATGAAATTTTTCTAAATTATATTAGCGACCAAATAATAAGGAAAAATCGGGTCGGGTAACTCTGATACAAAAAAAAAAAAAAAATGTAAAATAGACAAATAAAGATGAAATTGAATATTAAAATTTTTCATCAACACATGTAAATGTATTATGTATACCCCTAAAGCCTCAAAAGAGATAAGGGGAGAGAAATGGAATCAATAAATATTATTATTAGTAGTAGAAAAATAAAAGGCCAAGCAGCTAGGTTTATTTCTTTAATAGAGAACCCACAGCGACGTTTCGGTCGACTATGCGACCATCTTCATGTACAATGGAGTTTATAAAAAAAAACATAACATCAAGAGGTTGTATAAATAAAATAATCTGATGGATCGTAATGAATTTTATGAAATGTCTGTCAAAGAACTTAAGAGGTTTTTCTATTGACTGAACTCTAGGTAATGATAATTTTTATGTCTTGAAATTTTATTTATACAATTTCTTGATATGATTTTTTTATAAACTCCATTTTGGCCATGAAGATGGTCGCATGGTCGCCCGAAACGTCGCTGTGGGTTCTCTATTAAAGAAATAAACCTAGCTGCTTCTGCTTGGCCTTTTATTTTTCTACTACGTATTGATTCAGCTATTCACCTCGCTAATAATTATTAAAAATTTTCTATTGAGAATTGATATTATAGACTAGATTATGTGTTTCAAAATTATTTTAATGACTTTATTCGTAAATTTGTCACTTGGTTTCTCATCTTCAGAAATTATAAAAAAGTCTTGTATAAAGTCAATAAAATAATTTTGAAACAGATAACCCTAGTATATTATAATATCAATTTCCTATAGAAAATTGTAATATTCTTTTTCCTGACTGTATTTGTCTATTTTACATTTTTTTTAAATGTCTTTTTTGATAAGTGAGTTCCAGTTTTCGTTATTGTTTGATCGCTAATAAATTTCTTCGTTCAGGGCGTGAAGCGAGTCTTTGATCCCTAGCACAAGAGGCGAGATCTCTTTCTACCTCAAGTCGATGACGTTTTATTTTTCCTTTTCTACTCTAATCTAATTCCAACATCTTCAACAATTGTGTCAAAAAATATTTAAAAAAAAAATGAATATTCTTTGAAAGTTCAGTATTTCCGTACAAAAAAAGGTTATAATACAGAAAAATAATAAATTTTTTAATAATAATAAAACTTGTAATGGTTGAGTTACTTTGAGGAATAAATAAATTAAAAAAAAAAAAAAAAAAAAGAAAAGAGTTTTAACTGTAGTTTATATTATAAATTAATTCAGATTTAGTTTAAGTGCCCTAAGGGTTCGGGTATTGTTATTAAATTTTGCAAGTCCTTAAGGCGTATTGCCTCCCTCTCTCTTGTTTAAACTCTTATTATAACAACTCAAACAAGAAAATATTCAATCAAACTGCAAAACTCTCTCAAGAAAATGAACTTTAACATTTAATCACTCTGATCTCTTTCTTTTTGAAATGAGAATAAGATTGATACTCACTATATAATATAAAATTAAAATGAATATAATCTTTTTACGCTACTGCAGTGGTTTCCGAACTTTCCTGCCTTAAAAATATTTTATCGTACACCCTCCCCCCTCACCCCCATTTAAAATATCGAGTTAGAAATCTAAATGTTTCTATCGTTAAAAAACCTGTGAAACCTCGCATATATTAAAAATTTTCTTTTATAAATGTTTCTCGTATTACCTACACCACTTCCCCTCCAATTTTTACTTTCTCTTACCTATTTATATATAGTAAGAAAGTATTGGATTCGTATTAAAGATGTCGAGATTTTTTTTTTTTTGGAATGGGTGCATAAGGTCCGAAGATTTTGATGGATATACACGTTTTGAGGTCCTGAGTCCAAAAAAGTGCTTTTCGCAACATTGTCTGTGTGGGTTCAATTGAATTGAAAGGAATTGAGCTAGGTGGTTGAAATTTTATTAGGCATACTCCTGGAGCGTGAAAATTAGCTTTTAATCAAAATCGGCCAAAGAGTACTAGTACTTTACTGATATACTTTTTCAGATTTTTTTTTTGATTTTCTCAAAATTCGCTCTAACAATTTTGATTAGCTCTTTCAAATGTATATTCTCATTTTGCTCTCAAAATTGTTTGACGCACACTTTACTCTTGTACTTCATAGTAAATATAGGAAAAATGGTTGCCATGGTGATAAAATATAAATATTTTCCCAAACTTATAAATTTTACATCTTGAATTT
>JAKCPI010020408.1:0-15249 GCA_023213315.1 Euborellia annulipes | reverse complement strand
GATTGATTCTAAGAAAAGCCCTAATATGAAGCTGGCTAAATGAATAGTTAACCAAGATTATATTTAATTGCACCCTTGAAGAACTAAAGCTTTCCTCATGCTTGCTCTTTTAGTCTTCCTTCATCCCTTTTTTTTACTAATACGTTATTTGAGTAATAGTCTTCCCCAAAACCTACAATCTTCAGACTTTCAAGTCTAACCTCAACAGGCATCTTCTCAGTTCCCGCAGTTGAGTTTCCCTTTTTATGCTTCTCCTTATGTTTTTATTTTCTTCCTGGCTGCATGTGACCACTGGTCATTATAGGTCTTCGGACCTTATGCACCCATTCAAAAAAAAAAAAAAAATTATTAATTTTTATAGAGAGATGAGGATGTGAAATGAAATATGAAAAAATATTTTGAGAATCTCTCTTACAGATGACCCACCAAGCCTTAAACTTTTAAAACCTAAAAGTATAAAATTTTAATGGTATCAAAAAATAAATCACCTTTATGAGCTTTTACATTTTATTGATACTCGTTATCATAAAAAAATTTGCAAGTAAAAAGTCCTTTATAAGAATACAAATTCAAAATAATCACTTTTCCTCTCGTTATTTTTATTAGCTAAATATCAAAACTTGTTTCATGAATTATTCATACGTATATGTCAATTTGACCCGTTTAATTTAATGATTTATTAATTTTAAAACATTTAAAATAATGCAAAAATAAGTGTGCCAATTTTAAGAACACACCAAACGCCCGCGGTTCGGTTTGTACAATAATTCGAGTGGGGAGCGGGCAAATTTTATGATGACTTCATCGTCCACGGCATGAAAGAGAAAGGATCATTTCTTCTAATTAACTGACACGAATACAACTCCTTGTGACTTGTAAACATTTTTATTACATTTGCCATTTTTCCATTCACCTCGTGTCATCTCACAATTTCCTCCTCCTATGCTTCTTCAACCTTTATCAAGTTCATATATCTGGTTTATGTTTCCGATTTGGTGCTTTTTCTTTATGATCTGGTTTCTCTTCATTTCAATTAGATTAATTGTAAAGGTTCATTTAATGTTGGCGAGCTCGTAGAGAAAGAGAGAACATAATTAGTCTAACAGGAAAGCTCTTTAGGGAACGAAACGTTTTAAGTGCGATTAATTAAATTATTATTATTATACTCCATTAAAATACACATTCAAATCTTATAATCACCAGGTTGTGATTGTATTTAAACATATTATTCTGTTACTTTGTGAAAAAAATGAAAGATCCGTTATATTAGACAATATAAAAGGGGGTAAATATGAATTCACAGGCGTAACTACATTGATTAACGCCCCCCCCCCCCCCCAAAAAAAAATGAAAATTCCGTTTTTTTAAGTTTAGACATCCCTAATACAATTTTTCCTCTCCCTGAATGAAACAAACATATTCATATGCTGATTCAGACGAGATTTTTATCAAATTAAATTGAGTTTGCAGCTTCTTCGCCTAGACGGGTGTTCGGTCAAAAAAATTATAAAAACGTTGTTTTTATTTTAAATTTAGTTATTATTGGTCAACTACCTTGTACAAGTATCAGTTTCGATGCATTCATCATCCTCAGGACCTATAATTTAAGGGAGCGTACAAGTATTACGTAACGCAATTTTTGAAGATTTTTGACCCCCCCCCCCCCCCCCCATGTAACGCGCCGTAACATTTTTCGGACCCCACCCCCTAGACGTTACGTAACGCTCAAGTGGCCATTTTTATCTAAAAGTAACAATTATGTTGCGCAAAGTTTCGGAAAGTCGCTAAAATACCAGTTACGTAACGCGTTGTTCAACCCCTTGTAACGCATGGTAACGTTTTACCCCCACCCCTCCCCCCAAATTGCGTTACGTAATACTTGTACGCTCCCTTAATAATACATTCAAATATTTTCAATTATTTTATATATTATTCTTATTATTACATTTTGATTAGCATTCTATTGTATACACAGTATAAATTTAAAATAAAAACAAAGTTTTTATAAATTTTTGACCGAACATCCGTCTTAGGCGAAAAAGCTGCAAAGTCAATTTAATTTGAAAAAAGAAAACATATATTTACGATATTCTAAAATCATTCATTCTTGAAAAATCTCCCAATTTTTAACGAAATTTTGAACAAAATAGTTATCAAAGTCCGGTTTCTGCCCCGAGTAAAAATGATCGAGGGATCCACACGTCCACAGCAGGTCTGCAAGTCTTTAGGGACACACAGGGGATATACACGTCCACACCAGGGAAACACACAGTAGATCGAAAGTGACCAGAAGAAAATTGTGTGTCCCTGGAGCGGGCGTGTGAATCCCTGTATCCCTGGTGTGGCCTGTATATCCCTGTGTTCCTAGGTTCACTTTGCAGACCTGCTCCGGATGTGTGGATCTCTCGATCATTTTTACTCGGGGCGTTTTCCATATACCCAAGAAAATCTCTAACTTCTAAGGCATTTATCATAAAATTTTCTTATATTTGGACCCTGTTATGCATTAGTGTGTCAAGCGCCAAAAAAATTAAAAATTGAGTTAAGCACGGAATATTGTTTCAAATGCTATAATTAATAATATTTTTTATGAAATATGTCCTAAAAAAATTTATATTTAATGTTACTTGCACAATTGACAAAAAAAATTGTATATAATCCAATGAAAACAAAAAAAAACTTTAATGTTAATTTTCTCAAAACTCGGTAGCTGGCGCTTGACACACTAATGCGTAACAGGGTCCATTTATACTTGAATTTGATAACTATTTTGTTTATAATTTCGTTAATAATTAACCGATTCGAATGCTGGTGTGACAAGCACAGAACACATCTAACGATTACCGAAGGTAAGAGAAAGTTGTGTGCTGTGCGACCAGTCACACCAGATTTTTTTGAAATCTTTACGCCATTGAACTCATAATTTAGTTCATTTTTTTTAAATTAATTGTCTAAGCGGACAGACTGACATAATGATATATTATTATAGAATATCAAACAAAAATTAAAATAAATTATTTACCTTCTATTAATACTTTTTTAGATTATTTAATTTTAAAACGGAAGTAGTAATATCCCACGACAAAATTTTTTCCTATCAACACCGTTCAATAATAAATTATTATTATAGGAGAGAAAGAGAAAAAAAAATTTGTAATTTATTTTCATTCTTTTGCAATGACATTTATGAAGATATATTTCATAAGAGAATTAAAATTTGATTTGTTAGTTCCTAAAAGCCCCCCCCCCCCTTCCCTCCCAAACAAAGCATTAAATTCTATTTTATGACTCCATAGCGAATTTACGTTTCTAATCAACATTCTTGATTCAATCAGTCATCTTAAATTCATTCATGATTAATTTCGATCCGTAGGCGATTTGACTTAATATATACAATTTAATAATCAGTGCATAAATAATCAAAAAGTAAAACAAGTTTGAGTTTATAAAAATAATTATATTTAACACTTTGATTTTAAATGTAAAATAAAATAATGGTCTTTTTTTTAGAAAGTTGTATATTTACTTTAGCATCTTATTTATTTGAAAATCACTAAGGAACTTTCTTAAATAATTATTATATTATAATAAATTTTAAATCAGGGTTGGAAAAAACCCTGTTTTTTTTGGGGGGGGGATTTTTGTTTCTTTTTGTTAGGTGTGATTTATCTTTTCTGCTCTTGTCACTTTTATAAAAATTTCAATATTTTTGCAAAAAAAAAAAAAAAAATAACCTTGCAAAATAAAGTAGGTAAACAACTTGATGTTACTATATAATTTTACTTATAATGGTATTAGGCCTATGTATAATATAGAAAACGACCGAAGTTTCAGTTTCGGCCAAAAACCAGCCGAAACATGAGTTTTAAAAAAAATGAATGAGATTTGCACACTAAAAAAAAGGAGTAATTTGAGTTACGAGGATAATAGATAATAGATAAAATGATATGAATTTTGTATAAGAAATTTTAAGAAAAAGTTTAAAACAAGTTTCGGTTTCGGCCGAAACTAAAATTGAAGCCGAACTTCGGTTTCGGCTAAAAATCTTGTTTCGGTCGGTTTAATATTCTGTAGGCCTATTTATTTATGTATTATATTTAGTGTTCTGTCTGGGTAGTTTCATTTTCTATCTCTGTGTTCTTTAGCTAGTAGCTCAGTTTATATTATTTATTTTGATTAAAAGCTTATTTTTCCGGTCCCGGGAGGTATTTAACTTAAATATAAAATTTCATCCTCCTAGCTCTTTTCGTTCCTGAGATAATTTTTTTCACTGACAGGCAGAAAGACCAATTGGCGGGACCCACTTTTTTTGGACTCAGGGGACCTCAAAACGCGTATATCCATCAAAATCTTGACATCGTATTTTTGACATGAATCCAATATTTTCTCTATATAAGCTTATATTTCATTTTTAGTGTAAGAGAAAGTAAAAAAACCTGACAAAACCCAAATAACAGTGGTTTTATTAATTGCAACCCCCATCCCCCCCCAAAAAAAAAAAGTGATTTTGCCCATATGGGGAAATTCTATGCCAACCCTGTTTTAAATACTCATGTGCTAGGGGGCATAATCTTTATCCTATCCAAACAAACAGCTTTTTCTCATAAAAAGACATCAATTTCTGTGGCTCCGGAGTCTTTCATTGAATAAATAGTCTTGAATCTTTCTTTAAGGCGGCTACACATGCAACTGCCAACTTGACAAGCATGCATGTGCAATCTTTTTGCACCAGCATTCACATATTCCCTTCGACACTACACGGCACAAGCATTCTTCCACAAGAAACAGCCTTCCGAAAATTAACCTAAAAATGTCAAACTCGGAAGGTTATTTATTCGAAGATAACAAGAAATACTCACTTGCTGCTAACAATGACACAATAAATATTAATATTTAAAGTGAAATTTTAAATAAATCAATATATGCTATATTAAATAAATATCAAATGTCAATGCTTGTGCATGATTAAAATTCAATCGAGCATCAAGCGGCTTGCACAATTAAAATGCTTGCTCAAAATTCTCATACAGACGCTACAGTTTGCTTGTACAAAAAAGATTGCATGCACGTGCATGCTTGTCAAGTTTGCAGTTACGTGTGTAGAAGAACAATTAAAAAAATAACTTTAGTTTTCAATAGGTAATAAAAAAAATATAACTGATTAATTAAATGTCTATAAATATTCATAGTTTCAATTAAATGGAGAATAAAAAATGGCACTGGCCACAGCATTCTTATGTAAAATAGTCTAATAAAGTCTTTTCTCTACGGATCATTTATCACGCTAATTATTTCACTTAATAGGAGAAATTTTGAAAGGATATTGATTGAAAATAAAATTTAAAATGTTTTATTTTAATTGTTATTGTTTTTGTTTTTTTTCATATGCATTTAATATACAGGAAACCAGGAAGTTTTTTTTTGCCACCTACACTTTTTAATAAAACAAAATAATGATAAAAAATTTATTATTTAGAAGCTCTTGATACTAACAAAAGACCGTTAACCAAAATAACAGTATCAAAAAAATTACTATTAAAAAGGCTAAGAATAATCATTTGTTGCGTTTTTTTATTTAATAATAATTAGGCTAAAAAAAATTACACATTATTTTTTCTTTTATTCAACGTTCTAGAATTTTTATTATTTTAGATACCAAATGGAATAAATAAATTTGCTTGGATCACGCGTATTGTAAAAAACTTAATATATGGACCCTGTTACGCATTAGTGTGTCAAGCGCCAGCTACCGAGTTTTGAGAAAATTAACATTAAAGTTTTTTGTTTTCATTGGATTATATATAATTTTTTTTTTTTTTGTCAATTGTGCAAGTAACATTAAATATAAATTTTTTAGGACATATTTCATAAAAAATACTATTAATTATAGCATTTGAAACAATATTCCGTGCTTAACTCAATTTAATTTAATTTTTTTGGCGCTTGACACACTAATGCATAACAGGGTCCATATAGTCTACTGTTGTTTGAAAGTCTATAGACTATATGAGTGTCCCGAATCGATTAAAAAAAAAAATTTCAAGTCCTTTGGAAATTGCATTTCAACTTTGTAATTAGATTATTTTAATGAAATTCATTTGATCGAAATATGTTTAACGTTAATTAGTGTGATGTGGAGGACAGCAGCCAGATAGGTAGCCTCTATTTAATAAAAGAGACTCCTTTTAACAAAACGTTTCGGCTAAATTCATTACGCAATCTTCAGTTGTTAAAGAGTATTATGGGAAAATAGAGTTGTCATATGTGTTTTTACTTTCTCTTACCTATGTATATATGTAATATATATATAGAGAGAGAAAGTATTGGATTCATGTCAAAAATTCGATGTCGAGATTTTGATGGATCTTCACGTTTTGAGGTCCCCTGAATCCAAAAAGTGGTTTTCGCGACATGGTCTGTCTGTCTGTCGTGTGTGTGTGTGTGTCTGTGTTTTCAATTTTAAGCATGAAGGAATTGAGCTATGAGGCTGAAATTTTATATTTAAGTTAGGCACCCTCCTAGGGCGTGAAAATAAGCTTTTAATCAAAATCGACCAAAGAGTACTAGTACTTTACTGATGTACTTTTTCAGTTTTTTTCGGGATTTTCTCAAAATTCGCTCTAACGATTTTGATTAAAATTCAAAAATCATTTATTTTTTAGATGCTCTTTTCAAATGTATATTCTGATTTTGCTCTCAAAATTGGTTGAAGACTACTTTACTCTTGTATTTCATAGGAAAGATAGGAGAAAATGGTTGCCATGGTAACAAAATATAAATATTTTCCCATACTTATAAATTTTACATCTTAATTCAAATATTACGGTACTCGTCGGGAACTAAATATATGTCGACACAAAAAATCTGGTGTGACAAGAAAAAAATGCTTATATGGAGCAGTGTGTGGTAGAACAATGTAAATATACTAAAAGTCTGTAGATGTTTCACTCTGAAGACGATTTAACATTTCAAAATTTCTCTTCAGTGAAACATCGTACTTTCAGCATAGATAAATATATTTTACTTTCTCTTACCTATGTATATATGTAATATATTGTAACGAGTAAAAATAATTTCGAAAAATAAATTATCAAAATTTAAAAATTTGGCAGGAAATTTCACTTGAGATAGTTCAGGAATACACCGCTAGATAGCAATGCAATGCAGGTTGAGAATCAAAAGTGATCGAGGATAAAAAATAAAAAGAATTATTTCTAGATTTAATAAAAATAAAACAGTATTACACAAAATTTTTAATTAATTTTTTAATGTAATTGGCAAAGTGAGAAACCCCAAAGATCAAAATTTAATAAAAAAAAAAAAAAAAAAGACATTTCACTAGAGCAGTAAGCCGGGCAAAGAGAGAGGCTCCAACAGGGAAGGAGAAGTGAGCGAGGCTAAAATCAGATGAACCACTATGAGAGTGAAAGAGACAGACAAACCCCAGCCGGCCACAAAAACGCGAGGCTAGAATGCTTCGGGGCTCTTGCTCGTCTCTCGACATGCAAGAGGAGTCATCCATTACGCATTAGAGACTAGAACAACGCAAAGCCCACGGGCCAAGTGCCAACCAAACCCCCTTCCAAGGCCACCCCCAACCCCCTGGCAAACTATAACTGTGTCAAGAAGACCACCCCGAATCAAAATGCAATAGTGAAGTTATTTTTTAATGTGACTAAGAAGAAAACCCCATCAAATACTGAGCAAACGGAGGCACTCAGCTCTCCTCTACAAGCAACCAACCGCCGCCATTATTCGTTCAACGGAAACCGTGAGTGAAAAATAAAAACATTTTTATCAAAGGCCTATAAATAAAACATAATTAATCTGATCAGAATAAAATAATTAAATCAAAAATAAACAGGGGTGATTCTCACAAAAAAAAATTCAGTATCAAAATAAAGCAATTGCAAATAGATTTTGTTAAAAGACGCCATAATTACAATTTTAATCTGAACATTAGCTACAGTAAATCATATGAAAATAAATAAGAAATCAAATGAAATATTTTTTTTAAACAAGAGCTCTAAATAATTAATAATTTTTTTTTGTAACTTCAATTGTAAAATAAAAATTCAAACAAATTAAGAGGGAACCGAGGAAGGGAAAAATGCGTTTTAACTTAATTTTAAGAATGATTCAATCAGGGTATAAGGAAAATTAAAAACTAATAAAATCAAAAAGAATTTAAAATAAAATTTGAATTTATTAAAATCAAATAAGAAAAATAATTTTTTTTTACAAATAAAATTTAAGTCGTAGAAAGGAAATTTGTTTCTTGATAATAGGTGACCAAGGTCAATCGAAAGGGAATTTATGCACGGAGCCAAACTGAAACAAAGATAACAAAATTTGGAATTATTTTTTTTATAAAATCAAATCAAATAAATAATTTAATATAAAAGTTTTAATTATCAAAAGAAATATTAACACAACTATTAATTAACAAACGAATTAATAAAGCACACGTAATACACAAATAAATAATTTTTTTTAAAACAAAGAAACAAATCGAAGTTAAGAATAAAGAATAAGAATAAAGAGAAAAGGATAAGAAATAAAGAGAATAAGAAATCAAAGAATAAAGAGAAATAAGATAAAGTTAAAGATAAAGTTAAAGTTAAAAAGAAGTAAGGAAGATAATTTTTTTTTAAACCAAACACACATTCACAACACAAACATTTTTTTTTTATTTGATAATTAAAACAGAAACCGAACCCAAAAGGGAAAAATAAACAAATAATCAGAATAAAATAAATCCAAATAATTCTTTTAATGAAAATAAAAGTTTCAGAAAAATAAATCAAACTTAAAATCATACAACAATTTTTAATTTAGAAATAAGAAACAAAAAACAAATAATTTTTTTTTATAATTTTTTTTTTAAAACAAAGTAATCCGAATATCTTTGATTGAATTATTCTTAAATTTTTTTATAAATAAGGCTTTTCAAATAAATATCAAACAATTCAAACAAATAATTTTCTTTTAATCGAATATCGAACTTGTCAATTCTCAATCACGTCGCAAACAACAGAAAAGAACGGGGTAAAAGTCACCATCTTGCTGGTCCCTTTTACCAAAATCAATCTACTAGAGTATTTTCCAAATTTAATTTTTTTTGTTTTTTTTTAAAATTCAGATTAGCTTCAACTCCCGTACTAACATATCCCATAAAATCCTTATCCAATACCTTAACAATACTAAGTTGCTAATTATTAACAAAATTAACATCTCAATAATTCAAAGTAACAAGTAACAAAATCCTTAACCATAACCTATCCCATCCCAATTATCCAATCCTCCTACACCAACTAACAAAATTAGATTTTTTTTATTTTTTTTTTACTTTCGGCGTAAATTCAAACATACTCGATGTAAACAGATTTTGGAGGGGGGATCAGTGAGATTGTGACTGTTACCCCTGCCTGCTCTGAACAAATATTTTTTTTTTAATTTTTTTTTAACAATACTGTACAGCAAGAGGAAATCTCACCGGAGATTAAATCATCAAGACAAATTTAAATTGTAAAACTATCTCAAGAGAAATAAAACAACTATTTTTTTTTAATTATCCTTCAAATTCTATTTACTTGTGGCAAACCTGAATCTTCCTTTGTGGCACCCTATCACCTCGTAGGCGGATTCAACCGGAGTGCCTGGGACCAACCACAGGTAGGCAGAAGTTGAAGGGTTGGAGGTCCCGACCAAACACGGGCCATCCACCGTTAGCGAAGTTGGAACATTATATTCCGTACAACAACCCGGCAATATAATTAATAGACTCGTTACAAAGTGGAGGTCCCACCGAGATTTGATTTGCCACTGAGATAAGAACCATCAAACAATAAAACACCAGAAAAATCAAAAATTTACAACTCAAACAATGTACCATCGAAACAGCAATGGAAAACAACATCCAAGAAAACAGATTCCGAGAAGAAAGGACGAATCAGGAACCACCAGATTTTTTTTTATCAATAACAACCGATAAATAATATCAAGATGGAAGGAAATGAGAATGGGGTTGGCCAATGGGCCAATTACAATTCTCAACCCACGTTTTCAAGCCCTGTGAGGGTGATAACGACTGAGGACTTTTATCGATGCTTGTCAACATTTAGGAAATATCGTGGAAAGGCGGACTTCGAGGTTCACCCTGTTGAAATTTTCAACCAATTTGAACAGGTGTGCCAAGAGTTCCCTTTCCCGGTACCAAGCCTAATATACGCCTTCCAACAAGTGTTGACAGGGGAAGCCCTGGACTGGCATCGATATGAGCGACCAGCCGTTGACACCCTCCAGGACCTGAGAACACAATTCCTGAAAACTTTTTGGAATGACCAGGTACAAACCCAAATGTTTGGTAGGATGATGACCGGAAGATTCCGGCAAGGACTTGGCGAGACGAGATTGGAGTACTTTCGGAGGTGGTTGCGATGGAGCAAGCATCTGACCTTCATTGATTTCCCGACATCGGCTGTGATAGAAAATCTTCAGAAACATTTTCCACAACAACGGGAATACTTTAGTGAAAGTTCGACTCAAGAAGAGATTGAGGCAATTCTATCGCATTTCGATGAACGGGATTTCACTGGAGGATCATCATGTGCCATCCATTGTAACCCCCGACGACAAGTAGAAGAGCAGCCGTCCAACAGAGCCATCAACCAATCGTCACACAGGTCCTTCAAGAACCTTCCCCTCATCATCCTCAACCAACACAAGAACCGGACATGACAACAACATCTCAACAGGAAACGTCGAATGATATTGAAATACCAACAACGCAAGAAGAAAGCACTACCGTTCAAGCCAGCGAAACCACGTTGATAAGGAAATGACTGAGAGAACACCAGCTCAACCAATGAGTGCTCTCAACCATCTCCTATTCAACAACCGCCAAAGTCAGTCAAACAAACAACGTGGGAAGATGTGCTAAAGTTGTGGGAACAAAGAAACAAAGAAAGAAAACAAAGAGAAGAAGAAAGAAAAAGAAAACATGAAGAAAGATGGAAAATATTCTTCAGAACAAACGGCGTGTGAAACATAACCACTATTTACACAACTTTCCCAGGAACAGGAAGAGAAGAAGAAAAGGAAGAGAGGAAAAAGAAAGAACAAGAAGAAGAACGTATACGAAAAGAAGAAGAAGGAGAGAGAAGAACGTATACGAGAAGAAAAAGAACGTATGCGAGAAGAAGAACAACGTATCCAAAGGGAAGAAGAAAGGAAATGGCCTCCTAGTCAACAACCGCCAATGCCAGACGGAAAGGTGACACTAGGGGATATGCTCAAGTGGTCGGAAGAAAGAAGGAGAGAATGGGAAGAAGGACGGAAAGAAAGAGAAAGGAAATTCGAGGAAGAATGGAGAGGAAAAGGAAAGGAATTCGAAGAAGAACTGGAGGAATTAAAAAGAAAATGGGAAGAAAGACGTCTGCAGCGAAAGAAAGAATGGGAAGAAGCAGTACGACAGGTTGTCCAAGAAGTACTCAGGGTAAATAAGGAAGAGAAGAAAAGAGAAGCAGAGATGAAGCAGAAGGAAGCGGAATCATCTGCGAAACAAACCATCATCCTGCCGGAACCTCAGGGAAAATCAACAACTCCCGAAACAATCCCAGAAACCATTCACACCACCATCAGAGGAAATCCCGGAAGAACAAGAGCAAACCGAATCTTCCCAACGAAGAGTCGACCAACATCAGCGAAACCTCTTCAAAACCAAATAAACAACAAATGGAAATCGAATTTTTCATTCCCAGATACGAGTACTCAAAATTTCCATCGTTCGAATCGTTAACATACAACTGGATTATCATTCGACAAAAGAGAATTCAAACCAAAACCACCGAATTATGACAGAATTAAGAAAATTACATTCAACTCAATACCAATTACGACCCAAACCCCGGATATCGACAACAACCACCCGATTTTGCCCAATCTCTTCCTCCCTAAGCCTCAAGCAAACTAACCGAACGTTTCCTAGAAGGAGCAGTTTCACTGAAGAACACAGGAGTGATACCGGATTGTGAGGGTGAAGAAGCCCAATAGTTGAAGACAGTTGTTAGCAACCAAAGGGGAGGCGGCGCCCCTACTTTGTCTTCTTGTACGCACAGCCCAACATCTGGCCAACATCATGTAGTAGGGTGACCCGATCGGGAGATCACCATCCACCCTCTACAAATCACTTCTTCATCAACACCATCCCATATCACCCACATCCTTGATTCAGGTGCTGTAAAGCCCACAACAAATTAAATTTTTTTTTTTTCAAATTAAAAATTATAAGGGGGGGGTCAATGTCCGTAAAGACGTAAAACTAAGGATTTCAATTTATAATTTTTTTTTTTTATTTAATAACAAAACCATTAAGGAAGAAAATCGTTATCGGAGAAGATAGACGATCGCTGAAGCAAGCGAAACCCAGACGAAGTTTTGTTTTCAGAAATAAGAAAAATTTCTTCAAAGTCTGAAGATCCAGCCTTTTCAGAAATTTTTGGGGGCTTATGTAACGAGTAAAAATAATTTCGAAAAATAAATTATCAAAATTTAAAAATTTGGCAGGATATTTCACTTGAGATAGTTCAGGAACTACACCGCTAGATAGCAATGCAATGCAGGTTGAGAATCAAAAGTGATCGAGGATAAATAATAAAAAGAATTATTTCTAGATTTAATAAAAATAAAACAGTATTACACAAAATTTTTAATTAATTTTTTAATGTAATTGGCAAAGTGAGAAACCCCAAAGATCAAAATTTAATAAAAAAAAAAAAAAGACATTTCACTAGAGCAGTAAGCCGGGCAAAGAGAGAGGCTCCAACAGGGAAGGAGAAAGTGAGCGAGGCTAAAATCAGATGAACCACTATGAGAGTGAAAGAGACAGACAAACCCCAGCCGGCCACAAAAACGCGAGGCTAGAATGCTTCGGGGCTCTTGCTCGTCTCTCGACATGCAACGAGGAGTCATCCATTACGCATTAGAGACTAGAACAACGCAAAGCCCACGGGCCAAGTGCCAACCAAACCCCCTTCCAAGGCCACCCCCAACCCCCTGGCAAACTATAACTGTGTCAAGAAGACCACCCCGAATCAAAATGCAATAGTGAAGTTATTTTTTAATGTGACTAAGAAGAAAACCCCATCAAATACTGAGCAAACAGAGGCACTCAGCTCTCCTCTACAAGCAACCAACCGCAGCCATTATTCGTTCAACGGAAACCGTGAGTGAAAAATAAAAACATTTTTATCAAAGGCCTATAAATAAAACATAATTAATCTGATCAGAATAAAATAATTAAATCAAAAATAAACAGGGGTGATTCTCACAAAAAAAAATTCAGTATCAAAATAAAGCAATTGCAAATAGATTTTGTTAAAAGACGCCATAATTACAATTTTAATCTGAACATTAGCTACAGTAAATCATATGAAAATAAATAAGAAATCAAATGAAATATTTTTTTTAAACAAGAGCTCTAAATAATTAATAATTTTTTTTTTTAACTTCAATTGTATAATAAAAATTCAAACAAATTAAGAGGGAACCGAGGAAGGGAAAAATGCGTTTTAACTTAATTTTAAGAATGATTCAATCAGGGTATAAGGAAAATTAAAAACTAATAAAATCAAAAAGAATTTAAAATAAAATTTGAATTTATTAAAATCAAATAAGAAAAATAATTTTTTTTACAAATAAAATTTAAGTCGTAGAAAGGAAATTTGTTTCTTGATAATAGGTGACCAAGGTCAATCGAAAGGGAATTTATGCACGGAGCCAAACTGAAACAAAGATAACAAAATTTGGAATTATTTTTTTTATAAAATCAAATCAAATAAATAATTTAATATAAAAGTTTTAATTATCAAAAGAAATATTAACACAACTATTAATTAACAAACGAATTAATAAAGCACACGTAATACACAAATAAATAATTTTTTTTAAAACAAAGAAACAAATCGAAGTTAAGAATAAAGAATAAGAATAAAGAGAAAAGGATAAGAAATAAAGAGAATAAGAAATCAAAGAATAAAGAGAAATAAGATAAAGTTAAAGATAAAGTTAAAGTTAAAAAGAAGTAAGGAAGATAATTTTTTTTTAAACCAAACACACATTAAACACAACACAAACATTTTTTTTTTTATTTGATAATTAAAACAGAAACCGAACCCAAAAGGGAAAAATAAACAAATAATCAGAATAAAATAAATCCAAATAATTCTTTTAATGAAAATAAAAGTTTCAGAAAAATAAATCAAACTTAAAATCATACAACAATTTTTAATTTAGAAATAAGAAACAAAAAACAAATAATTTTTTTTTTATAATTTTTTTTTTAAAACAAAGCAATCCGAATATCTTTGATTGAATTATTCTTAAATTTTTTTATAAATAAGGCTTTTCAAATAAATATCAAACAATTCAAACAAATAATTTTCTTTTAATCGAATATCGAACTTGTCAATTCTCAATCACGTCGCAAACAACAGAAAAGAACGGGGTAAAAGTCACCATCTTGCTGGTCCCTTTTACCAAAGTCAATCTACTAGAGTATTTTCCAAATTTAATTTTTTTTGTTTTTTTTTTAAAATTCAGATTAGCTTCAACTCCCGTACTAACATATCCCATAAAATCCTTATCCAATACCTTAACAATACTAAGTTGCTAATTATTAACAAAATTAACATCTCAATAATTCAAAGTAACAAGTAACAAAATCCTTAACCATAACCTATCCCATCCCAATTATCCAATCCTCCTACACCAACTAACAAAATTAGATTTTTTTTATTTTTTTTTTACTTTCGGCGTAAATTCAAACATACTCGAAGTAAACAGATTTTGGAGGGGGGATCAGTGAGATTGTGACTGTTACCCCTGCCTGCTCTGAGCAAATATTTTTTTTTAATTTTTTTTTAACAATACTGTACAGCAAGAGGAAATCTCACCGGAGATTAAATCATCAAGACAAATTAAATTGTAAAACTATCTCAAGAGAAATAAAACAACTATTTTTTTTTAATTATCCTTCAAATTCTATTTACTTGTGGCAAACCTGAATCTTCCTTTGTGGCACCCTATCACCTCGTAGGCGGATTCAACCGGAGTGCCTGGGACCAACCACAGGTAGGTAGAAGTTGAAGGGTTGGAGGTCCCGACCAAACACGGGCCATCCACCGTTAGCGAAGTTGGAACATTATATTCCGTACAACAACCCGGCAATATAATTAATAGACTCGTTAC
>JAKCPI010020407.1:0-14372 GCA_023213315.1 Euborellia annulipes | reverse complement strand
GACCAGGGGTTGAAATTTTAATATCAGAAAACATTAACATTAGAAGATTTTTTATTAAGGTATCTCAAGAATTTTCATCTAGATTGATTCTAAGTAGGAACCGACCGAATAATCGGTTTCGGTTACGGTTTCGGCCAGTTTCGGCCAAAAATCATGGTTTCGGCCGTAGTTTCGGTTTCGGCCAAAAAATAGCCGAAACTTTCGGCCGGCCGAAACTTGAGTCTTAAAAAAAAGGTCAAATGATTTGCACTTGATGGAGAAAAAATTTTTGTCTCCCTAAAAAAAAAGGTAAAAGGATTTTCACCGGAGGGAAAAAAAATTTCAAAAAAAAAAATATATAAATTTTTTTTTATAGGAAATACAAGTTTCGGTTTCGGTTACGGTTTCGGCCGAAACTAAGGTTGAGGCCGAATATTCGGTTTCGGTTTCGGCTGAAAATCTTGTTTCGGTCGGACCCTAATTCTAAGAAAAGCCCTAATATGGAGCTGGCTAAATGAATAGTTAACCAAGAAGTAGAAGTTATATTTAATTGCACCCTTGAAGCTAGCTTTCCTCATGCTTGCTCTTTTAGTCTTCCTTAATCACTTTTTTTTTTACTAATACGTTATTTGAGTAATAGTCTTCCCCAAAACCTACAATCTTCAGACTTTCAAGTCTAACCTCAACAGGCATCTTCTCAGTTCCTGCAGTTGAGTTTCCCTTTTATGCTTCTCCTTATGTTTTTATTTTCCCTGGCTGCATGTGACCACTGGTCATTATAGGTCTTCGGACCTTATGCACCCATTCCAAAAAAAAAAAAAAAAAATTATTAATTTTTATAGAGAGATGAGGATGTGAAATGAAATATGAAAAAATATTTTGAGAATTTCTCTTACAGATGACCCACCAAGCCTTAAACTTTTAAATCCTAAAAGTATAAAATTTTAATGGTATCAAAAAATAAATCACCTTTATGAGCTTTTTACATTTTATTGATACTCGTTATCATAAAAAAATTTGCAAGTAAAAAGTCCTTTATAAGAATACAAATTCAAAATAATCACTTTTCCTCTCGTTATTTTTATTAGCTAAATATCAAAACTTGTTTCATGAATTATTCATACGTATATGTCAATTTGACCCGTTTAATTTAATGATTTATTAATTTTAAAACATTTAAAATAATGCAAAAATAAGTGTGCCAATTTTAAGAACACACCAAACGCCCGCGGTTCGGTTTGTACAATAATTCGAGTGGGGGGAGCGGGCAAATTTTATGATGACTTCATCATCCACGACATGAAAGAGAAAGGATCATTTCTTTTAATTAACTGACACGAATACAACTCCTTGTGACTTGTAAACATTTTATTACATTTGCCATTTTTCCATTCACCTCGTGTCATCTCACAATTTCCTCCTCCTATGCTTCTTCAACCTTTATCAAGTTCATATATCTGGTTTATGTTTCCGATTTGGTGCTTTTTCTTTATGATCTGGTTTCTCTTCATTTCAATTAGATTAATTGTAAAGGTTCATTTAATATTGGCGAGCTCGTAGAGAAAGAGAGAACATAATTAGTCTAACAGGAAAGCTCTTTAGGGAACGAAACGTTTTAAGTGCGATTAATTAAATTATTATTATTATACTCCATTAAAATACACATTCAAATCTTATAATCACCAGGTTGTGATTGTTTTTAAACATATTATTCTGTTACTTTGTGAAAAAAATGTAACATCCGTTATATTAGACAATATAAAAGGGGGGAAAATATGAATTCACAGGCGTAACTACATTGATTAACGCCCCCCCCCCCCACCAAAAAATAAATGAAAATTCCGTTTTTTTAAGTTTAGACATCCCTAATACAATTTTTCCTCTCCCTGAATGAAACAAACATATTCATATGCTGATTCAGACGAGATTTTTATCAAATTAAATTGACTTCTCGTCTAGACGTGTGTTCGGTCAAAAAATTTATAAAAACGTTGTTTTTATTTTAAATTTAGTTATTATTTGTCAACTACCTTGTACAAGTATCAGTTTCGATGCATTCATCATCCTCAGGACCTATAATTTAAGGGAGCGTACAAGTATTACGTAACGCAATTTTTGAAGATTTTTTGACCCCCCTCCCCCCATGTAACGCGCCGTAACATTTTTCTGAACCCCACCCCCTAGACGTTACGTAACGCTCAAGTGGCCATTTTTATCTAAAAGTAACAATTATGTTGCGCAAAGTTTCGGAAAGTCGCTAAAATACCAGTTACGTAACGCGTTGTTCAACCCCTTGTAACGCATGGTAACGTTTTACCCCCACCCCTCCCCCAAATTGCGTTACGTAATACTTGTACGCTCCCTTAATAATACATTCAAATATTTTCAATTATTTTATATATTATTACATATATTATTATTACATTTTGATTAGCATTCTATTGTATACACAGTATAAATTTAAAATAAAAACAAAATTTTTATAAATTTTTGACCGAACATCCGTCTTAGGCGAAAAAGCTGCAAAGTCAATTTAATTTGAAAAAAAGAAAACATATATTTACGATATTCTAAAATCATTCATTCTTGAAAAATCTCCCAATTTTTAACGAAATTTTGAACAAAATAGTTATCAAAGTCCGGTTTCTGCCCCGAGTAAAAATGATCGAGGGATCCACACGTCCACAGCAGGTCTGCAAGTCTTTAGGGACACACAGGGATATACACGTCCACACCAGGGAAACACACAGTAGATCGAAAGTAACCAGAAGAAAATTGTGTGTCCCTGGAGCGGGCGTGTGTATCCCTGTGTGTCCCTGGTGTGGGCGTGTATATCCCTGTGTGTCCCTAGGTTCACTATGCACTCCTGCTGTGGGCGTGTGGATCACTCGATCATTTTTACTCGGGGCGTTTTCCATATACCCAAGAAAATCTCTAACTTCTAAGGCATTTATCATAAAATTTTCTTATATTTGGACCATGTTATGCATTAGTGTGTCAAGCGCCAAAAAAAATTAAAAATTGAGTTAAGCACGGAATATTGTTTTAAATGCTTTAATTAATAGTATTTTTTATGAAATATGTCCTAAAAAAATTTATATTTAATGTTACTTGCACAATTGACAAAAAAAATTATATATAATCCAATGAAAACAAAAAACTTTAATGTTAATTTTCTCAAAACTCGGTAGCTGGCGCTTGACACATTAATGCGTAACAGGGTCCATTTATACTATGCCATTGAACTCATAATTTAGTTCATTTTTTTTTTTTAATTAATTGTCTAAGCGGACAGACTGACATAATGATATATTATAGAATATCGAACAAAAATTAAAATAAATTATTTACATTCTATTAATACTTTTTTAGATTATTTAATTTTAAAACGGAAGTAGAAATATCCCACGACAAAATTTTTTCCTATCAACACCGTTCAATAATAAATTATTATTATAGGAGAGAGAAAAAAAAATTTGTAATTTATTTTCATTCTTTTGCAATGACATTTATGAAGATATATTTCATAAGAGAATTAAAATTTGATTTGTTAGTTCCTAAAAGCCCCCCCCCCCCCCCCCCTCCCCCCCAAACTTCAATGCTCACACGAAAGCATTAAATTCTATTTTATGACTCCATAGCGAATTTACGTTTCTAATCAACATTCTTGATTCAATCAGTCATCTTAAATTCATTCATGATTAATTTCGATCCGTAGGCGATTTGACTTAATATATACAATTTAATAATCAGTGCATAAATAATCAAAAAGTAAAACAAGTTTGAGTTTATAAAAATAATTATATTTAACACTTTGATTTTAAATGTAAAATAAAATAATGGTCTTTTTTTAGAAAGTTGTATATTTACTTTAGCATCTTATTTATTTGAAAATCACTAAGGAACTTTCTTAAATAATTATTATATTATAATAAATTTTAAATCAGGATTGGAAAAAACCCTTTTTTTTTTGGGGGGGGGGATTTTTGTTTCTTTTTGCTAGGTGTGATTTATCTTTTCTGCTCTTGTCACTTTTATAAAAATTTCAATATTTTTGCAGAAAAAAAAAAAATAATCTTTCAAAATAAAGTAGGTAAACAACTTGATGTTACTATATAATTTTACTTGTAATGGTATTAGGCCTATGTATAATATAGAAAACGACCGAAGTTTCAGTTTCGGCCAAAAACCAGCCGAAACTTGAGTTTTAAAAAAATGGATGAGATTTGCACACTAAAAAAAGGAGTAATTTGAGTTACGAGGATAATAGATAATAGATAAAATGATATGAATTTTGTATAAGAAATTTTAAGAAAAAGTTTAAAACAAGTTTCGGTTTCGGCCGAAACTAAAATTGAAAGCCGAACTTCGGTTTCGGCTAAAAATCTTGTTTCGGTCGGTTTAATATTCTGTATTTATTTATGTATTATATTTAGTGTTCTGTCTGGGTAGTTTCATTTTCTATCTCTGTGTTCTTTAGCTAGTAGCTCAGTTTATATTATTTATTTTGATTAAAAGCTTATTTTTCCGGTCCCGGGAGGTATTTAACTTAAATATAAAATTTCATCCTCCTAGCTCTTTTCGTTCCTGAGATAATTTTTTTTCACTGACAGGCAGAAAGACCAATTGGCGGGACCCACTTTTTTTGGACTCAGGGGACCTCAAAACGCGTATATCCATCAAAATCTTGACATCGTATTTTTGACATGAATCCAATATTTTCTCTATATAAGCTTATATTTCATTTTTAGTGTAAGAGAAAGTAAAAAACCTGACAAAACCCAAATAACAGTGGTTTTATTAATTGCAACCCCATCCCCCCCCCCCAAAAAAAAGTGATTTTGCCCATATGGGGAAATTCTATGCCAACCCTGTTTTAAATACTCATGTGCTAGGGGGCATAATCTTTATCCTATCCAAACAAACAGCTTTTTCTCATAAAAAGACATCAATTTCTGTGGCTCCGGAGTCTTTCATTGAATAAATAAAAATAGTCTTGAATCTTTCTTTAAGGCGGCTACACATGCAACTGCCAACTTGACAAGCATGCATGTGCAATCTTTTTGCACCAGCATTCACATATTCCTTTCGACACCACACGGCACAAGCATTCTTCCACAAGAAACAGCCTTCCGAAAATTAACCTAAAAATGTCACACTCGGAAGGTTATTTATTCGAAGATAACAAGAAATACTCACTTGCTGCTAACAATGACACAATAAATATTAATATTTAAATTGAAATTTTAAATAAATCAATATATGCTATATTAAATAAATATCAAATGTCAATGCTTGCAGTGGCGTACCGAGGGGAAGCGAGGGGGGCGGTCCGCCCCAGGCCCCGAGCCGGCATAGGCCCCCATATATTTATAAAAAAAAAAAAATTTAATGAAAATTTCTCTTTAAAAGGTCCCGGGGCCCCTCAGGGCTCAAGTAAAAATGGAAAAATTTAGATAAAAAAAACAAAATTTAATCAAAATTTCTCTTTGAGAGGTCCCGGGGCCCTCAGGGCTCAAGTAAAAATGGAAAAATTTAGATAAAAAAAAAACAAAATTTAATCAAAATTTCTCTTTGAGAGACACCGGGGCCCTCAGGGCTCAAGTAAAAACAAAATTTAATCAAAATCTCCCTTTGAGAGGCCCCGGGGCCCTCAGGGCTCAAGTAAGAACAAAATTTAATGAAAATCTCCCTTTGAGAGGCCCCGGGGCCCTTGGGGCTCAAGTAGAAACAAAATTTAATGAAGATTTCTCTTTGAGAGGCCCTGGGGCCCTTGGGGTTCAGTGATATACGGTATTTTAAAAATATTTTTGTGTATATTTGTGTGTATATTTAAAGATGAGCCCCCCCAAAAAAATTCAATATAAGGCCCCCTCTTCTAGAGCCGCCCCAGGCCCCCAGCTGCCTCGGTACGCCTCTGAATGCTTGTGCATGATTAAAATTCAATCGAGCATCAAGCGGCTTGCACAATTAAAATGCTTGCTCAAAATTCTCATACAGACGCTACAGTTTGCTTGTACAAAAAGATTGCATGCACGTGCATGCTTGTCAAGTTTGCAGTTACGTGTGTAGAAGTACAATTAAAAAAATAACTTTAGTTTTCAATGGGCCGTTTTGATAACTTACCTACCCCAACATTAAAATAGCCTCCCTAAGGGGAAATACATGGTGTTTGTCCTTCAGCTATTTTAATGCTGAAGGACAAACACCATGTATTTCCCCATATGGAGGCTATTTTAATGTTGGGGTAGGTAAGTTATCAAAACGACCCATAGGTAATAAAGAAAATATAACTGCTTGATTAATTAAATGTCTATAAATTTCAATCTTATTTAGTTTCATTTAAATGGAGAATAAAAAATGGCACTGGCCACAGCATTCTTATGTAAAATAGTCTAATAAAGTCTTTTCTCTACGGATCATTTATCACGCTAATTATTTCACTTAATAGGAGAAATTTTGAAAGGATATTGATTGAAAATAAAATTTAAAATGTTTTATTTTAATTGTTATTGTTTTTGTTTTTTTCATATGTATTTAATATACAGTAGTAAACCAGGAAGTTTTTTTTTTGCCACCTACACTTTTTAATAAAACAAAATAATGATAAAAAATTTATTATTTAGAAGCTCTTGATACTAACAAAAGACCGTTAGCCAAAATAACAGTATCAAAAAAATTACTATTAAAAAGGCTAAGAATAATCATTTGTTGCGTTTTTTTTATTTAATAATAATTAGGCTAAAAAAAATTACACATTATTTTTTCTCTTATTCAACGTTCTAGAATTTTTATTATTTTAGATATCAAATGGAATAAATAAATTTGCTTGGATCACGCGTATTGTAAAAAAACTTAATATTTGGGCCCTGTTACGCATTAGTGTGTCAAGCGCCAGCTACCGAGTTTTGAGAAAATTTATTATATATAATTTTTTTTTGGCATTGTGCAAGTAACATTAAATATAATTTTTTGAGGACATATTTCATAAAAAATACTATTAATTATAGCATTTGAAACAATATTCCGTGCTTAACTAAATTTTTAATTTTTTTTGGCGCTTGACACACTAATGCATAACAGGGTCCATATAGTCTACTGTTGTTTGAAAGTCTATAGACTATATGAGTGTCCCGAATCGATTAAAAAAAAAAAATTTAAGTCCTTTGGAAATAGCATTTCAACTTTGTATTTAAATTATTTTAATAAAATTCATTTGATCGAAATATGTTTAACGTTAATTAGTGTGATGTGGAGGACAGCAGCCAGCTAGGTAGCCTCTATTTAATAAAACATACTCCTTTTAACAAAACATTTCGGCTAAATTTATTACGCCATCTTCACTTGTTAAACAGTCTTATGGGAAAATAGAGTTGTCATGTTATGTGTTTTTTCATAAGCGAACATTTAAAAAAAATTGCCTATGTATTGCAACAATGTAAATATACTAAAAGTCTGTACGATGTTTCACTGAAGACATTTGACATTTCGAAATTTCTCTTCAGTGAAACATCGTACTTTTAGTATATTTAAATATTTTTTGAAATAGTTATACATAGCTTACAATATTTATTTAAATAAAGTTATTTAAAAATTTTTCAAAATTTCCTAAACAAAGAGTTACAATAATTTATCGAGCCCAGATCCGGACAGAGGATTTCTGGGAGAATCTGGAGATATGGAAAATTTTTTGAAAATTAGCCATTGAAAACTGCGTTTTTAGCTATCCTGAGTCGTGAAAAAGATCTAACTTGATTTGAGCTTAAAGGGCCCGGCCCCCTTAAGGAAAAAAATGTTAAGAAAATGATTTTTTTTAATTGAAATTTTAACCATGAAATTTAATTTTTATTAGGCCCCCGGGTTTGGCGTGTAAGTAGCGTGTCTACCTCCTATACCAAACGTCGCGGGTTCGGACCCGGCGTCCGATGATTTTATTTAAGCCATTTGGATACCAGATGGCTTAAATAGAAATGCCTGAACCCACAATAGATATTTTCTCTACAACGGTTATCGTCAAAGTCTTATATGGCCTAAGTTGCCGAAAAGACTGTGTGAATGTGTGTGTGAATGTGAGTGTGAATGAGAAAAAGTGTGAATGTTTAAAAAAAAAAAAAAAAAAATTTTTATTAGAATTTTAAGGTGGGAGCGTAATATATATATATAGCCCCCTTGCCCCCCCCCCCCCCTTGTCTGCAGCCCTGAATCTGGCCAAAAGATATTTAATTTAATTTTTTTTTTAAAACACTCACACTTTTTTCTCATTCACACTCACACTCACAGACACATTCACACAGTCTTTTCGGCAACTCAGGCCTTATAAGACTTTTGCGATATCAGTTATTGATTAATATATAATACATATTGGGAGTCCAGGCATTCTTATTTAAGCCATTTGGTATCCAATTGGCTTAAATAAAATCATCGGACTGCCTGGGGTTTGAACCCGCGACGTTTGGTATATGAGGTTAGCACGCTAACCTCTACACCAAGCCCCGAGGGCTTAATTTGATTAATTATTTAATTTTGTACAGTTTATATACTCGTAGATATAATTTGAAATATTTTATTTAAAAAAAAGTATATAAAATTAAAAAAAAAATATTTTCTAAAAATTAAAGGGAAAGATGAAATTATTCGAAAGTAAAGAACAATATACTGTAGTTACGGGGACTATCGTTATTAAAGTAGAAGATAGAAACCTAGCCTTGAACATAGACAACCCCAACGCTTTGCTGTTGAAATGGAAGCTTTCGGCCCCTTCACTCGCGTATCCGGATCATTTTTCTATTATAATGAACATTTTTCATGCATCAAATAATACGTTTAAATTCATATAAATAAACTCTAAAAACACTAATATCATTGAGCAATAAATGTAATTAGAATTTTCATTAGACGAAAGCCTTTTTCTTTAACGATGCCAGAGATCCTAATCAATAATCTGATTTTACGATTAAATAACGGCTCCCGGATGATCCTAATCAATTAACCCAATCATTATAGTTAGCTATTGGAAGTAGTTTTATATCAGCAATCCAACTGGAAATGATTATTTTTTCGGTCATCGATTGTATTTTTTTTTTGGTTTATTTTTCGACCCAGATCTGAACGATTGGGCGGGACGTGTCGTGCCCGGGGCTAGAACCGGGAACGCGGACTTCTTAGCCTCCCTAGCCCTCAGCATCTGGGACTTAACTGTTGTTCTTTTGTCTTTCTTTATTTGATTGCTGATGACCACTTTGACCCATTCAATTCATTTAGAAAATTAAGGTCACACATGCATGCCTTTTTTTATTAATTACTTTTACTTTCTTAAATACCCAGAGGGTTATACTAAAAAATAAACTAAAGATTGGAAATCAAAGTCAAGTTCTCGATCCTTTTGTATTGAGAAAAAAAAAGCATAGAAAAAAATTCATTAGGTCAATTATATTGTCAACATTACCCAAATTAATTTAAAACTAAATAATATAAAAAATAAAAATGAAAAATTTATTGGAAAAAATTATTTTGAGGTAATCTATTTATATAATTCGCTAATGTCCGTCTTTCTGTCTGTCGCGCTCTATTTGGGCAAATTTTTTGAAACGAAATTTTTTATGCTTAAATAGGACCTTCTAGGGATTACACGAAAATTATTTTCATCCCGAAATTCCTTTAAATTTTTGAGTTATTAATTTCTAAAGTTACGATTTCTCCCATAGGAAATGTATAGAGAAATATGTATTGTATACTATGAATGTAAACAAATCCTCAAGCAGGCACTGGATTGGAATAGTAATAATAATTCTCTTTGCATAATTAAGAAAGGCTAGGGTCTGCCGCAGGTGAACTACCTGGGGGGCGCCCAGGGGGGGGCGAAGCTATTCACTTTTCGAAAAAATGTCAAAGAATAAAAACTTTTTAAAATAGGGTAATTTATCATAATATGACAAAAAAAATTGAAAATTTCAGTTTATTTTCACTCTCCAGGAGAAAAAATAATTATTTCCAAAATATTTCGAGTGGGTCAACCTGCCCCGTGATCGGGGAATGAATTAAGATGCAAGGAAATAATTTAAAAGAACTTAATTTTAACACACAAAGTTTATTTTAAATTAGTATAACATCGATATTTATAATAATTTGTATTGAATTTTGAGAAAATCGAAAACAACTGAAAAATTAATCAGTAAACTACTAGTACTAGTTTTTTAGCAGATTTTTATTAAAATCTTATTTTCACGCTCCTGGAGGGTGTTTAACTTAAATATAAAATTTCAACCTCCTAGCTCAATTCCTTCATGCTTAAAATTGGACACAGAAAGACACACACACAGACAGACAGACCATGTCGTGAAAACTACTTTTTTGGATTCAGGGGACCTCAAAACGTGCATATACATCAAAATTTCACATCGAATTTTTTACATGAATCTCTCTATATATTACACATAATAAAAATATGAGAGGAAGAGAAAAATTGAATATTTTTGTATTTCTTTTATGTTTGTATGGGAATGGAAATTTAAGTGTTTTTCGGTGTCTAGAATCAGAATTCCAGCATTAGAACAGAAACAAAAAAAAAAAATATTTGTTGACCTGTTTCATCCATTGTTTTTACAACTAACAACGATAATTTTCTCTACAACTGTACTCTCTTATATAATATATTTCATGTGTTTATTTACTTAAAGGGATTTTCGCCCCTCTCCCTCTCCCTTATTCCTTCCTTCCTCTTCATTCATTCCATTCGCTCTCTAAATTCCCAATCACCTTTTAAATCCACAATTAATTAATCGCTATAAAAGATCTAATTTGTTTATTACAAAACTTTTAAAATGATTTCGTTTGTGCCTAGAAGGAAAACGTTAATTTACTTTCAAATTTAATTTAATTATTTATAAAAGAGTATCGATTAAATGATCCATGTCATTTACTCTTTATGGTATTTTTTTTTTAATTCTAATTAAATCACGTCTAAAAACCAGCCAGTGTCCTCAATATCATCCGTTTACAAATTATACGGAAACCATAGAAAAATAAATAAATAAGGAAAGTGAATTTCTCCTGGAGGCACGTATGGCCATCTTAAGATCGTGCTTTTCTCAAATTTGGCCATTTCCATGGGATAATAGATATTTAGATATATGCTCTTTTGTTTAACACCTATTAGAAGTGTTTTGTTTCTATGAGAATTTTTTTTTTTTTTTTTTTAATAGCGAGCGCGTGAAATTCCTTTCTCTTTTTTTCTTTATATTTTTATACGATCACTTTGGAAAATAAATAAACAAAGTTATTAAGGGAAATGTAATATAGTGGGTGAAAGATAAAGAAGAAGGGGGGTTAAAAAATCGCTGATTTTTTATAATATAAATAGAGAGCGGAAAAAAAGTCTCTTATTTTGGGAAAAAAAGTCCATTTTTTTAAGCTAAATAGTCGGTAAAAAGTCTGTTTACGGAAAAAAAGTCTCTTGAAAAGTTGCTTTAACAATTAACTATTAGAGAAAGTAAAAGAAATAGAGCTTACTTCTAGAGAGGGGCATAAATAAGGCAGGGGGTGAGCAGTGGCGTAGTGAGCTTAACTCCCGCCCGGGGCACCTACCTTTTTAGCGTCCCCCCCCCATTCGAAAACCATATAATATAATATGTAAAATATACTTGCAAATAAATAAATAAATAAAGTCATAGGCTTTAAATTTAAGACAAAAAAATGTAGCTGAGAAAAAAAGACTAGATTTTGAAATGTATATGATCATCCAGAAATCAATTATAATAAAAATAAAAATTATCCAGCAATTTTTTGTTTTGCGGGCCATTTGGCGCCCCTTTGTGAGTAGCGCCCGGGGCATGATGACCCCCTTGCTCCCCCCCTCGCTACGCCACTGGGGGTGAGGGGTGAGGAGAATATTTAAAGTTTATTTAGAATGACAAAATCTTTAGAATTTTATATTTACTCCAAATGAATTTTTGCTAAAATAAGACCAAGTCGTCATTCATCCCCGACTAATTCTCTGCTTTTTATTGGAGAATAATGTATCTTAAAAAGACATGCATGTCCAAATTAAAGAAATTGTTCTCCAGCCATTTCATTCAACCTGTTCCAAAGCCACAGATCGCAAAGGAAAAAATAATAAAAAATATAACCGAAAAGTCACTAGCTTCGCAGTATATATACACTGCTTCCATTTTTAATTTTCAAATATTTTGACAAACTTGAATACTCTATTTAGAAGAACACATACCGATATTTTGATTTAAACATTTTACCGACGGAATTCTAAACATTTTAAAAAATAAGAGGAAAAACATATCACATATCCAAAAAGACTAACTTAATTTAAAAAAAAATATTATTTTTTTTGAAAAATGGGCGGTCATAATAGTGGCCTTTTAAAAATAGTCTCTGAAAGTCAAAAAAGTCGCAAAAGTCGTTTTTTAAAATCTCAAAATAGTATATATCTGATTCGCTCACGGGTCCACATCTTGTGGGTACGTGGATGGCGACCACAAGCTGCCTCGAGCTGGGACAGACACTCCTTCATTTCTTGTGTATGTCTCGTTTCGTCTTTTCAACAGGCGTCAGGCCGTGCAACGGGCCGTCCTACCCTATTTCTTCCTGTCTTAAAAAACGTATGATAGGGTTGGACGGGAAAGAGTGAGGTCCGCCGACCCCGCATCTCGGGAATGGGGCGAGGACAGAAGAAGAAGAAGAAGAAGGAAGAGCATGATATCTGATAAAATCTTGAAAAATCTCCAAATCGACAAAAGCCTAAAGACTCTTTTTCTGCTCTCTAAAAATATTAAATAATACCGAACCTCTATCAAACTTATTGGTGGCCAGAACGAGAAACGAATATTTTGTAAATTGATGAATTATTATTTTATGAGGGAAGTTTTTCTCCGATTAACAGGAACCCTCTGATGTCGGTAGACAATTAAATGATCCCCTTTGAGGGTAAAACGGTAAACTTCTAACCCTGAGTTGAAAGCAATTAAACTCGATCCCAATTCATAGGAATAACGCAAAAAAGGAATCCATTAGATAGGCTTAGATGTAAAATTTATTCATTTAATAAAATTCTTGGTAAATATACTCTGATAATCCCCGCCATCTGTTTCTCTTATCTCTCTCTCTCAGTGTTCTTTAATGTTATATTGAATCCTGTTATCTCCCGCGTGACAAGGATAATCCATCCATAATCAAGTTTGGGTAAAATATCAAAAAAAAAAAAAGGAGACATCGAGGTCAGCTTCCTTATTGGAAATCCAATCTCATAAATTGCGTCCGAGAATAACTGATGACTGCTTAAAAAAATGCCGATTATTTCAATATAATAAGCCTTCTTATTATAATATTTATTTTGATCTTGACTTCGTAATTGTCTGAATTGTTCCTTATTTTTTTTTTTTTTGTCGATGTTTATATTTCTTAATTAGGACGACGATCTCGTCGTGAGTCATTCGACTTGACTCCATGTCGAAAACCTGATCGAACTTTTTTCACTTATCGGGATCGGAAACTAAAGCATATCCGCTCCCTTTCTTGCTATTTGAAAGTGTACACCTGATCGGACAATTTTTACTTTTTTTTTTTTCTTATTATTCAATGATTTTATAGAAAAATTCAATCTCTAATTAATTGACATCTCGCAACTTTTATTTTCATGTGAAAATGGAAAAAAAATAATAATAAACAACACTTATGCTCTATTTATTCTTAACAAATATTTCAATTTTCGAGTCATACATAATAATGCGCATATGTAAGTAATACATAAAAGAATTATTTCTACGAATGTGTTTATTAAAGCTTTTGTGGTTTGAATTATTATTATTATTAGGAAAATTTTTAATTATAAACCATTTTTGTTATTAATCATTTATTAAAAATATAAATACTGTACAACGTTTTGACTACCATCATTAAAAATATAGACTCTAGCTCTCGGGTTTTGGGTTCACCCCCGAGAAAGCAGGGATGGCCATAGGTTGAAAACCGCTGATCTATTGTAATATTCTGATTCCGGAGGTTCATCTATTTCACAGGCGTTCTCAATTTTTTTTTAGCATTTTTTGGAAACGTGTATATCTCGGAACATATATATTTCCACTTTCTCTTAACTATATATTTATTTATTCAATCACTGCACAACAGCTTTTTTTTTTTTTTAAAGACATTCACACTTTTTTCTCTCACACACACACACACACATCCACACTGTCTTTTCGGCAACTCAGGCCATATAAGACATTTACCATAACCGTTATTGATTTAATATACATATATGGGGTCCAGGCATTCTTATTTAAGCCATTTGGTATCCAATTGGCTTAAATAAAATCATCGGACTGCCTGGGGTCCGAACCCGCGACGATTGGTATACGAGGTTAGCACGCTAACCTCTACACCAC